>JAOBRG010373359.1:0-11646 GCA_027574985.1 Umimayanthus nakama
GTTATGTACAAAACAAAGAGTACGGTGTGCTTACCTACTGAGATGGCTATCATAGTTGCCACCGAGCCCATGATGAACAGCGCCCGCCCCTCCCCTCCCAACGAACCATCACTCAGTATGAGAAATGTTATGTACAAGACACAGAGTACGGTGTGCTTACCCACTGAGATGGCGATCATAGTGGCCACCGAGCCCATGATGAACAGCGCCCGCCCCTCCCCTCCCAATGAATCATCAATCAGTGTGAGAAGTGTACAAGACACAGAGTATGGTGTGCTTACCTACTGAGATGGCGATCATAGTGGCCACCGAGCCCATGATGAACAGCGCCCGCCCCTCCCCTTCCAATGAGTCATCAACCAGTGTGAGAAGTGTACAAGACACAGAGTACGGTGTGCTTACCTACTGATATGGCGATCATAGTGGCCACCGACCCCATGATGAACAGCGCCTGCATGAAGGGGACTACCTTGCACATCACGTTACCGAACACCCAGACGTAGTTCAGCTCGAAGTACACCAGCGTGAAGGGGATACACACCAGGCCCACTCCAAAGTCGGCCACCGCCAGGTTAACAATCAGGTAACCTGTGACTGAAACACCAGACGGAATCCGTAAAAAATTTGCAACAAATATTTCATTTTTATACTGAACTAAAAAGGTTTTCTTTGACTATAGAATTGGTTTAAGAGTACTTCGGAACCAAAGCTGTTTATTCTCTATTGTCAACACGGAGCGTTGAAAGATTAATAGATTAAATAGATTAATTTAGGATAAAATTTGTTTTAAGGGTTTGCGAGTTTCAGTTAGTTAACAGTTAGTTTACTTCCACGTGCAGTTTTTTACAAGATAGAAAATTTATAAGACAGCAATGTGGAAAGTGCAGGAATACAACCCATAAGGGGTTAACGGGTTCCTGCACCTTACATTTGTTTACATACTAAAGGTTGCGGAGTCAAGAGACAGATTGAGGTATTTTATATGACAGCAACTGAAATGTCTATGATGAGCGAACTGGAGACAGCAAAGAGCATACATAATAATCAGTTTGATCTAGTACAATATATCAAAGTAAACATTGCGGTTTTGTAGTAGGAATTACGATGATAAGATGAAATTTTTGAACTGTTTCTTGAAAATTGTGAGTGACGTACTGCTTCAGCCTCTATTGTTCTTAAAACTGCAAAATGTTTTTTAACAAAAACATTAATAATGTGTATACAATTGCTAATTTCCAACCGCACAACCAACCAGAAAATAGCTTAATACAAAAAAATAGAAAGATAGAAAGGAAGATTGAAAGAAAGAAAGAAAGAAAGAAAGAAAGAAAAAGGAAAGAAAGAAAGGAAGAGACAATGAAAGAGAGAAAGAATAAATGAAAGAAAAAAGAAAGAAGGAAATACGTTTTTATAACTAAAGGTTCTTATAAGAAAGAAAAAGTTTGGACGAAGTTTGTTCCAACGCACATGCACTATATTTTTTGCAAAATCTTATATTAAAAGACATTTTCAAAACTAAGTACAAAACGTACTTCAGTTATAGCCCTAAAGTTTTCAGCTGGCGGTCAAGCACGGTTTGTAAACATGACCGATTAAGTGAAGAAAGTGAAGCGTTTTCTGAAAGAAGATTGACTATAAAATTATAAAAATATTAGATCCTAATGTTTACGGGGGTTAGGCTACGCGAAAAATCCTTACTTTATTCTGGGTATGACTGTGAAAGCGGTAGAAACAAGTTCTTAGGTCTCGTAGCAGACCGTAGGCAGGGGGGTAAGCAGGGGGGTAAGCATGGAGCGCGCGCAACCCACCTTATGAGCCAAAGTCCGCCTGATGGGATCGTAACTGGTACAGTGCTTACGTGGTGGTCGTAGGATTGACAACTTAATGTACTTCCAGCATTTTGAAAACCTCAAAATTCTATTTTTTTCCGGGTGAACATGACCCCGACCTCCCTAAAATAGGTCGACCAGCAGCTGCTTGAAGCGGCTCTCTGATTCGCTAACCGAACAATAACAACAATAGTAACCACCACCTTAAAACAATACACAACCAAACAAGTACAAAAGAGCTGCTTTGTTGAACGATCACAATGAGAGACAATAGAGCTACGTTATAACGCCTAAAATCCTTGCAGGGTTAAATTGTCCTACACTACGCGGGATTGTCCCGATCTTCTTGAGAATCCCGAATCTTGAATAGACTTCAGTCGGGACACGGCGAGTACCCTTTCTTAATTACCATAATATTTGTCATAAGAAGAAAAATCCGTTTAACTTGGATATTCAAGTGAATCCCGAGTTGCAGTCATGTTGAATGAGACAAGAACGGCAAAATAAAATCACTTAATAACGCTAGCCTGCTCGATCGAATGACTTTCTCGGTTTTCAGCATTTCTAAATCAATTTTTATTTCAGCATTTCTAAATCAATTTCTATTTCTGCTTTTTCGTCTATCCGTTTACACCTTGACACTGTAAGACTATAGATTAGCAATCTTTTTCCCAGCGAGATAATTGTAAGTTCGTGGAGCATAAATGAACAGAAGATAAAAGTAGAATGAGCACGTTTTGCTCCTTGGTAAAAAAAAATTAGCATCGTATTTTACAAGCATTAAAGGGGTATGACAACATTAATCAATTATTAAAATATAACACAGCTGATGACACTGCTCTTTTTGTCAAAGTTAAGAATATAATAACGATCAGTTTTCGGAACACTATTGACTGCGAGCCGCTGAAAACAACGTTTTAGGGCTTTCAGATTTGAAAGTTTTCTGGGGGAGCATGCCAAAAGACCCCCCTTAAGGCTCGCGCCTAAGGCGCTCGCCAAAGTTACAATATAAGTCACCCGGTTTCAGAATAATAATCCTTGGATTGGACGCTCCCCCCCCATGTGTCTTTGGAAGTTGCATAGCGACAGGTTTCAACATTAATTATTTGGTCCCTGTTCTTGAGTTACGCATGAAAAATCCTGACTACGGGCCTGCGTAGAATGTTACACGTCAAATAATTAAACACTCAAAACATGACCCAAGAATGATCCGCGTAAGAGCTTACAGCTGTCGGGTTACTTTTTCACCGTCAAAGTTGCATTGAGCCTTGCGCAATGGTCAAAGTAAAGCAGTATAACGGGGTATGATGGAATTTGCCCGAATGACGTCAGAATCTACATTCGAAACAGCACAAACTGGTAATCTAACTCCATAGCGATTGACGTTTTCCTTGAACAGAAGAGATAGCTCTTTAACTTAATGGCTTGCGCGAGTTACGTCAGCGACTCAATCTCATAAACCAAACGGAGGCTTATATTCTTGGCAGAGGATAATAACGATTCTTGAAAGATGTAAAACTTAACCTCGGCGTAGGTGGTAAGCCTCTTAATTCTCTGAAATATCTTGGGGTCTAAACTGTTACTTGGTCACGACAATCTTGCCATCACGAGACAGGAAATATATTACATACATAAACAATTAGTTATTATTTTAAGTACATTTTTCATAAAATAGAGGTTCTTAAAAACAGTGTGACTAGAATTGGTATTTTTCGCCTACAATACACTAAGAATTGTGTATTTCTTTACTTACTTTCGTTTTTATTAGTACTGAACATTTCTAACTAAACCACCCGGCACCACTATAAACAACACATAGTATTTTACCGCTATTACTAACAGAATGACTGACCATCGACCTTTTCAAATTCAACAGACTTTGCAGATTGTTAATTCCTCGACTCGGATAAGAAACAGATTTTTACATTTTGTTATCTAATTAAATTTGAAATACTTGTATGTTTACTGAAAGATCCTATCCTATGTTGAAACCATCCTCATTTGTTTCAACATAAATCTTCTTTGTTAAGGAAAATATCAAAAATAAGTGTAGACACTACTCTGATTGCTGCTTAAAACCCCGATTTTAAAAATTATTAACGTCCAAGGCTTAACTCCTAAAATTGTACTATAAGAGTTATTATAAGTCTACTGGTAAGGGGGTTGCGTACAAACTATTCTGAACTTAATAGATCTATTTTAATATTGTTTTCAAGTTCCAGTTTATATTCTGTAAGATTTTTGCAAGCCGAGTTAAACTCCCGCCCGGCCCCATCTACTGCGCCAAAATCTCTTGCATAAACGGTTGATGCTATTTGTAACAGCACAAAAATGCTGTGTCTGCAAACTGAGTTGTTGGTATAGCACCGCATTACACACAACTCGAATCCTAGAAGGGCCTCAAAAGGTTAATTTGGATTAAGGATAGTAGGAATTCTTATTGGTTAAGGATTAAGATTAGCATTAGTTATATTTCCGCGATCACGACCTTGTTTTCTTCATGAAAATGGCAGTATACTTTTGTTTGCATCAACCGTTTGCAAAAAGAACGACTGCGTCTCCTAGGTTGTAACTAAGTTTTAGTGATGTAAAAAAGAATGTTCTCACAAATGGTTCTCAAGGAGAGCTCAGTAGGAAGGGCAAGCTAAAGGCAACGGTTAGAGCTGAGAGAAATATGCTTTCTGGACGACATCGAAGATATGAGTTCTTTACAATACAGTACAATACAACATAACAACAAAATATAACACAACACAATACAATACAGTGTTTATACAAAATTGTTTATATGTCTATACAAACTACATTCTGTCCTTTCTAATATACCAAGTTTTTTTTATGGGATGCTAGTGGAGGTCATGATGTTCATGAATGGTGGAAATAGTTGGTGTCTGTGGTCAGTCGTTGCTTGCTGAAATATTTCGAGATTGTATGCAGAGAGAATAACTGCTTGTATTTCCTTAGTCTTCTCTACGCCTACACGCTTTTTTCTTTGTAAGAACAAATTTTATAAGAACACCTAGGCTGAGATTTGGCTAAAATTTTAAGCAAATGTATGGGAACAATTAAGAGCAACCCCAGGCTTAGCCAAAATTTACTGGTTCTTATAAAAATAGCGTTTAGGTTACAGTTCGTAATATAAATTTGTCATTATAAGTTTTAAAAAACATTTTCCTTTTAAACTATGACGAATTGCGCTTTTTAACAATTATATTTTTCTTCAGCTTATTAAATTATTCTTAATTACTGAAAAGTTCTTGGGGGGAATGGTATTTTAGTTTTTTAAAATACCAGCCAGGCCCTACTTGGTGTTGATGCATGGTCTGTATACCAGTCCGTAATTCTCCCCTCCTGACTTGTTTTGGTCTCTTCAGCACCCTTTTAGGTGCACTACAAATTCACGAAAGGAATTCTTCAAGCGGCCAACTTATGTCATCGCTTAGGATGGTTTTCTTCAAGTCTGTCAGAACGCTGTGTCGTTTGGAATGATGATGTAAACTAGCTTCACTATCACAGTCCTTTAAATTACGGTTACCAACTGCTCAAGCGCACGGACTTTTCGAACGCAACAGGAGTATTGGACTAACAGTCCCTAATACGATTAGTAACTAATTGAGTTCAGGTTGATAACAACATATCGTTTATAATTTATTGATATTTGAGTGCCGAGATTAGTTGAGACTGAAAGATTCCAAATCACAGCATATGTTCCTTTGTTACATGAACTATTCACTATTAGTCAGTTATCGTCACGTACAAGCTAAAGTTGGGTAAGATATCCTTTTCGACTTAACACTGCAAATGCATTAAACAAGAACCTTAATCGTGACTCGTGGACATATATGGGGGGTAAAATATGTTAAAGGCATTTCGTGTGCGTTTAGAGGAAACATCTAATTCAGATCACGATGTAAAGAGGACACGTTCAACGAAGATTGTGTAAGAAATTGATCGTTTCGGCTCCAACCCGCAGTGCGATGTATGTTCTGCGTGGGTACCTGCGGTTCCGAGTTCAGACAATAACAGTTCTTTTCAATTTCTTGTCTTGTCATTTTCAAGTTGATTTGAGCTACCATTATTTAAGCCATTACTGAGTGACATAACAAAAGGTAAACACCATTAAAGGGTTCTTGGGTCGTGCTGTTTAGTTGTAGGTCGGGCATTCAAAACTGTTTTATGAGTAACCATGCAATGACATTTCGCAAGGACTTCCTTCCCAAGTTTCAGAATGCAGGTTTTAAAATTATTGTACCAAGAGAAATCGTAAAAAAAAACTCCACATCTAAAACTGTCTTCTCGCTACTGCGGATGATTATTGTTTCATGTGGATAGTTGAACGAGGTCTTGTTGAGCTTATCACTAATATTCTAATTCTACTGAACAGATATGGAAGCGACTCTTTTTTCCAACTGAGGTAGTGTTGAGCTGTGAAGTATGATAAAGATTGTTCATCAGTCGATATTGGGGTCATGTGGTGACAAATTTAAACTATCCCAAGTCAAAGGTTGAGCTCAAACTCGCGAAAATCAAGAAAACGTGAATGACAAGAAACATTCATAGGTTGTTTATTAACCTTACCAGATACATGAATCCGCTAAATCCTTGATCTTCATTCCGTTTCAGCTCTGCTTAATTATAAGCTAATAATGTCTTTTTGCATTTGTACATCAATTAAAGCAACACTATTGTCCGGCGTAGCAAGTAAGATTTTCTACGAAGGCTCTCTTTCTGTGTTGCAAAGTTTCTAAGAAAAGACGATGGTTTTGTACGATATTATAAACACCAAGCCAACGTCGAACATGCTGAGTAAAGAACTTTTGACACGGCATAATTCCATCAACCGCAGCATTATTTTACATACTTGTTTTCTATTGTGTAAGTACATCAAACTCTGTTTGTACGAGCTCTTTTGTTGTTGATTGAAGTAATTTTAAGTTTTCTATTCACAGTGCAAACAGAGTTTTCGAAATGTCGTCTTCCATTGGCATTGATGAAGTTTGATAAACAAAACCCATGCATAGTTAAGCTAAATCAGTGTTTTTCTTTGTTTTCCTTTGCAAGAAGACAAGTGTAATGTTTTCTACTTAGTTTGGAAAGCTTATTCTACAATGAATAAAAGAACGGACACAAATGACTGGTTTTTAAAGTAGACACAGATTTTTTGTCAGAGCAAAATTAATTCAAGATCCATTCCGCAGTAGCGTTTTAAGTATTGATCAATAAGAAACTGTCCTCACTAGTGCTAGCTCCGGCAAAGAACAACTTCAGTTCTTACGAATAGCGTGTTCAGTTTTTGCATTAACATCACCCGGTCTCTCGCAGTGCTGTAACTCAGACACTCAAAACACTTCAATGGTTCATCGCGGACGTCATAGAAGGGTCTAATAGCAAGGCCTCGTATCTTAATTGAGAAATATATAATTACAAAATTCTTTAACCCCAGGACGTCTCCACCTCAAATTTAAAATTAACAAACCGAAAGAGAGAAAAACATTGAAAAGGGAAAATTTAAATTGGATAGACAATATACTACCGCGCGCGGATTTCCAGTATCTGCAGTCTGCTTTTTCGCTTAAAATAACTTAATGGCTTTTAATTGAGTCGTTCAGCTCGTTGAATGATTATTAATACCAGCTCTGTTTCGTTAACGTTGCAGAAAGCCAAACTGTGGCTCAATATTTCTCTTTTACATTAAGAAAGGCTTAAAGAGATTAAAAGTCATCACATGCAAAACATTTGAGCGACACTGACCTGTTCGCAGCTCCGCTGTCTTGTACACCACAAAAATCACCAGGGAGTTACCTATAGTTGCGATGAGGAAGATCATGGTGTACAAAGCCAAACGAAACACTCTTAGAAAAAAAGGTTCCATCGATTCCGGGACAGCCATCGTACTGACGTTCCCAGAAGTAAAGTTCTCCATCGTGGCCAAGTCTGGATGTTTGTCTTCTAAGCCAGATTTTGCAGAGTTGTGTTCTATGCTAACGTGTAGGAATGTTAATCTGTTTTTCAACTGAGCTCGTAAAAAACGACTCTTAACAAAGTCTCACAAACTTGTTTTTCGAAAATGATAAAACCAGTCTTGAAGTCCTGTTTCCTTTAGTTCTCTGTGCAGGGTCCGGACCGAATGTCACTAATAACCTCTCAGGCTTCTAGCAAGGATTCCTTACACGGTGTAATTAAAGTGATGAAATTGGAAGCCAATTTACACTGCAAACAACTCGTAGCCGTCAGAGGAAATAGGAGAACCACGTTTCCTGAGCAAATAGATTTTAAGGAATTTCATTGTGTCTTGGGGAGATTGAGAGAAACCTCTCAACCTCTGCCCCACAAAGCTAAGCCACAAGTTCAGAGTATTATGTCAAAAACTATGTCGACTTGGAGCTTGTTAAATTAATCCCTCAGATGTTGTTTAGGATTGAAGAAAACTTTTTTAGTTGATTTTCTCAATAGCATTTGATGCAGGATGTGCAGGTAAGAAACTCCCACGATCACCGGTCAGTTTTTGTTATTGTTCAGACACTTGGTTCTTGAATCATTGACACTCACTTAAAATTAAGCAATGCTGAGGTTTGGACGAGATGACCTTTTCCGCCGTATCGCCTCCGTATCTTGTTTGGTTGATAGTGAAGAGGCCAGGGGCTTAGTGAAGCTAATGATGAATGTAAACAGAAGATTGTGGACTAAAAGCTGATATTGATCGCGATATTTCCCAGCTTGTGATATATATGCACGTTGACGCATAATTTAGAAACCATTTACGCCTGAAGGATCCCAGCCGGGCCGGCAACCACACATGATTATCATTAGAAAAGTGCTCGTCATTCACTAGAATTAGACAGATTCACTTGATAAAACAACAGTGTGGCGTATAAATATCGAGCCATAGAAGCAATGCAATGAGATAAACGAGTCTCATTACACCGGATATTAGTGTATAACAATCATGGAACAAACACGTAGCCTTATGGAATCAACACCACGGAAGTGGATTAAATGTTGCGTACAAAGAACCACTTAGTTCCCTTATTAAGATCACACAAGGCCAAGGCTTATTTGGAAACGACGCATTTCCACGTTCGCTTGAACATGTTTAGAGTGCATTTTCTACTTGGGGTACTTTGCGTGATTCACACGAATAGCGTCCATTGTGACTGGGTATCGATTCATTGTATAAAGCGTAACACAGCAATCAGTTACGATCACTTTACTGTGACCGACATATTCAACGCCAAGGGCTATTTTACAAAAGTGTACACAATCTTCATGAAAGCGTTTTAGGTTTTACATGTTAATGTAAATGTAAAATGCATATGTTTACACATTTCCTTTGCTGATGCGTTTGCCGTCACACGTTTTAACTTCCTCGGTGTTCTTCGGTCTTTTTGCTAGCACAAGAAAGTGCACACTGCGCGCCAGCTGAGATAGAATTCAAAGCACTCAGGAATATAGTCTGATTACAACTAAAAAAGGACACAAAAGGGCAAAGACTGGTTCTACAAATATATTTACTCTTAATTTCTTAATTTTCATTTTTAATCAAACAAAGTTACACCCACATTCCACGTTTTTAATGACAAACAAAGCTTGAGAGTTTTAGTGGTTTGACAGATTTTGAAAGGAGTTTTTAAAGCAAAAAGGCTATTTGTTTTGTGTGAAAAATGTTTGTCCTTCTCAAGAAAATGTTTTTGCGGGAGAGATTTCACTTAAACTCAGAGCCTACCATTACCAAATGATTGTCTTGCATTGCTGACATGAAGTGTCACTGAACCGTTTACTCTTTCGCTACAGGTCGTCACTAACTTTGTCTTTTGCCAATTTGGGTGTTCGCTCAATCTTCATGAGATTGACCCTTACTTTAATAGTTGCCTCAGTTGGTATAACACACCAACTCTATGTTTATAAAACGGAAACAAACTGAATTTTTTTTTCCAAAAAGGGGGGAGATTCACACTGTAAATTGCATCTCAGTTCCAACTGATGCAACTAAACTACAGCCAGTAAAGCAAAGTACAAATTTTTCCTATGAATTGGACCCAAATGTCAAGTGTTTATTTTCCTTTTTTTCTTCTATTGTCAAAAGAACAATTCTTTCGTAAAGTAGCCGGTTGGAGTTTTAATTATAAACCACGCGCATGCTCTTCGCATGTCTTCGGTGTTGCCGCTCGAGCGCTCGTTAGTCTTTCTGTTTTATTGGGTCTTTTCTTGAACACACACCAGTTCTCGGAGTAACTGCGGATCACGCAAAACCATTTCACCAGGCTGATTTACCAAATGGCAAGCAAAGTCAAGTGTCCCTTTTTCTCCTCAAGTGCTCGACTGATTTTGCAGAAGGGGTCCGTTACCTTCTGAGTTTTAGTTTCTGAGTCTATGTATAGTCTCCAAATTCTCCACACGGCTGTGCTACTGTTGGTTGTATAAGAATCAGTGTACGTACGTACATTTCGATGGGGACAACTCCCCATCTGCGGATATTCATTCTGTTTTATGTTTTTTGTCGGCTCTTCATCACAAAACATTTTAAGTTCCACACATTTATACAAGCTCTGAATCTAATGTCGTTGCGTGTCAATATGTGTATGACATGTATATATGTATGTATGTGTGTGTATGTATGAATGTTTGTGTGTATGTATTGTATGTATGTATGCATGTATGTATGTATGCGTTTATGTATCTATATATGAAATGTAAGGTTTGTAGGTGTAAATATATGTTTGTGTAATAGTGTGTGTTTGTGCGCGGTGTATGTCTATGAGTATGAGTTGTACATTAGAGTACATACGCATGTTTGTGTTGTATTACGTTGTCAAACCGAACACAAGTTTGTAAATACTCAGTTCCAGTCTCTCATCACACAGTGTTGCACGTTCCACACATGGAGCGAGCTCTTTCATTTCCCTTGTGAAATGTAAACTAAACTAATTTCATCCTTGCTAACGATCAGTTGAACTGATAACTCTTAACTGTTTTGAAAACCCCTCAGTGCTTGCTTTGAGACACAAAGAATATTTCTGATAGCAACTGACGTTTATCGATTTAACGGAAGCTCGCTGAGACTTGATGAGAGAAAATTGATTTTATTATTGTTACCGAAATAAACAGGAACACTTTTATCTGCAAACGAATTTAGCTTTGTACATGAATAATTTTTCTTGCAACACAAAATTGAAAGCTAACTTTTAATTATTCAAAGCTAACAGCTCTTAAGCTGTTTTTTAAAATACTCATGAGAACAACAACAGTGAGAAATGACTCCTAAAGTATTGCAAACGCACCTAACTTGTGATCAGGATTAAAAGCTGAAAAAACTGCAATGGAAATTCGATAGATCTCAACGTTTGGAGTATTCTAACGCTCGATAAAATTGAGTTTGGGGAAAATAATAGGGTTTTGTTAAAAAGTAAGCTTTGCGTTTATTATTCCAATTCCTAGCCAGGATTATTCTTAGCTTGCTCTTAATTTCAGGGACCGCGGAGCTACTTGGGATGTGGTGAGGCTAACACGTGACTCAAAGTGGTGGGGCTGATAACGGACTCAAAGTGGTGGGGCTAAAAACCCTTTTTTCTTAGTAACTCTTTATAACTTTCATAAAAGTGGTAGGGTTATAGCACAACCACCCCTCCCCCTCTGCGGGAATAGCGGGATTTGAGCCTCTTTGCTCTTATAAAACTGTTCTTATAAACAAAACGTGTAAAGAGGTAACGCTGATATTCCGCTCAAAGGAAACTGGCTGGAAAGTCAGCAGCACTCCAATTCAGAATAGTGGAGACATTGTTTGTAATTGTAGTTACGTTGTTAAATCTGTTACAAGAAA
>JAOBRG010373370.1:0-11646 GCA_027574985.1 Umimayanthus nakama
GCATCATGTCGAGTGAAGGTGTGTGCATGCTTTCAACGTAAACACAACACCAAGTTCGGAAAAATGCCGTAACTTAACATATCATTTCTCTATAATGCAAGACCAATTATTGTGCCTCGTGCCTCCCCCCTATATACACAAACACACACACATACACACACGCGCGCGCGCACACACACGCACACACATACATACACGCACACACACACACACATACAGCACACACGCGCGCGCGCACACACACACACATAGGGTAAACTGTGCGCATATAAGCATTTTCTTTGCGGAATTCTGCAAAATTTTCTTTTAAATGTGAAAGCATGCCAAAATCAAAACCCATGTTCAGTTTACTCAAGATCACCAACATAGAAAAACAAACCTTTTTTTTAAAACTACAATTCCAGTTTTTATCAAACTCTGCGTGCTGCACCATCCTGCCTATTTTTGCATTTGTTTCTGCTTCTCTTGTGAAAACCGGGTTTAATAAGTTAACTGTTACATTCACCTACATGCTTTAATTCAGTTTTAATAAGAACCTGCAATTTTCGGCTCAGGCTGAGCTGTTCTTACATTTCTGGCGATTTCAGCCTCAAATTGTTCTTAAATTGGTTTTTTTCCTAATATCTTTAATCAGTGGATTAGTCGCCCGGAACAATAATGTAAAATGGCACAAAGAAATATGTGGTTGCTAATGTTCCTTTCAGAGAAAAAAACTTAAAATAGTCAATACTGCGTCCGCGAATGTGACGAGCTTGCTTATCACTCTTGCACCGCCCGATGACCAAGCTAAACTCTGACAGGTTTTGTTTTCATGTACAGTCTCAATCTGTGTACAAGGACTAAATAAATTTCTTAAATATTTCTATTCAAAAGTCAGCCTGATGATTGTTCTTAGTATGTTATTAGTCTTTGAGCAAACTTCAGCCTAAAATTTGTTCTTATAAGAAAAGGGTGTGTTTCAAAAAAGATTGTCCAGGAGCTTTACTGAATAAAATTACCAAAAGAAACTGTTGGTCTTCAAAAAGTTCTAAAATAATATAACCATGCTGCTACTTTATGAGTGAATCAGCTAATTAGTGGTCATTTAAGTACTTTTTTTTCTGCAAATTGCTTCCAATTTACATTCATTACATCCCACAGTTCATTGCGGTCATGCTATTCGCTATTGCTGCAGGTCAACCTCATTTGACTTAGGTGCATCTACGCCTTCCAAAAACTGCAAACAGACAACTTTCACGAGCCCACCACCTTTAACATAATTGGGCCAGCATAAATGCGCACTGTGGCCAAAGTGTAATTTATAATGAACAAAATTTACAGTCAGTTGCCATTATCAAGATAGCAAACTTTGCGGTGGTATTTGGTTAGGGTTCTCTGTAAGGATGGTTGGCAGCTAGGGGGGGGGGGGGTCAATGCAGTGCCCCAAGGTCCAGACAGGTTTGCCTAATGGATCATAAATGTTTGAAATTCATATTAATGTTCGAAAATTAATTTTTGGTCCAGGTTGTTTAGATATCCCCTCCCCCTTCCAACCCATGAGAAATATTGGCTACGAGCCTGCATATTGTTGTTCTACAGTTCAATGAACCATAAGCTCTGCACATGCTTTGATACATTTTGTCTTAATTATAACTCAAAATACATAATTGACACTTTCTTCTAAAATAACACGAAATGTATATCTCGACTGGCTGAAAAAAAAATTGACAGATTTAGAAAAACAAAAGCGGTTTTAAACGCGAGTTTTTGATTATCTGCATGGTTAAACTACCAGCCGCATGTTCCTTTTAAAATAATGTTGACTCTTGTTGAGCAACAAAAAACTAAAACAATAACTTGATTTAATTATTTAGTACTAAGAAGGTGTCTTAGAAAGATGCAATTTTTAGTTCATCTCTTCCAATTGGGAGTTTGTGCTCCCTTCAGAAACCTTTTGATTCTTCGTATTTTCATCACATAAATTCTTATACATTTTTGGAATATCGGTAAAGATCCACGCATCTCAAAACATAATTCCCAAATTGCATGTCCTCAAGACTGGACGACAAACTCAAATCGAAAGAGTTCTACTGGCTGGCCTGATTCACGAATTACAAATCTTTTCTGATACAAATTAAATATGGACTTGGTGATAGGTAACAAATGAAACTTGCTCTTGCTTCTCCCGTCTTCTTTTTTGCTGAACTATATGAAGCTTACGTTCTTGATAAAGTTTTATAACATGCTTTTATAGTACGAAGGCTCTGATTGGCTGAAGACTCGTGCGACACGACACAACATTCGATCATGGCAGTCGAGTAGGACACGCACCCTTGTTTCCAGGAGCTACTCTGTTGTTCTTCCACTACTTCGTGTTCACACCAAGCCACGACCCGTTCAGTACATTTTTTAAACCCGAGTTTCCTGCTTTTGTTTTCACCATTTTGTGCAAGCTATTTCTTTTATATATAATGTTGAATAACACAGTAAAACTTAAGGTAACTCACTAACCAAGCTTGAGAAAAATTTGAGAAAGAAACAAGTCCTCCTGAAAGACACTATCGAAGAGTTCGTTTTTTCCAGGTATATATTTTCAACAAATTTTTATGCAGCCGACGCATTTTAAAAACAAAACACTTGCTTGAAGTGTCTCAGGAAACGCATTTATTTCCAATGGAATGCAAATACAGAAAGTGGGAAAGTAAACATCAATTTTCAGAAACGACGAAATCAAGCTTTTCGGAGACTTTCGGCACATTAGTTCTGACACACAAAAAAACATCTAATTATATTATAACAACATTTAATTGTATATAATAAGTTTTGTATCAACAATATCAAAATCCTCAGCATTAATTAAAAATCTTAAGTGACATATCAAGCATTACAATTGCTTTTCAGTGGTAATCTTTACTAATGGTAATACTACAGCATTCTGTCTTATCCCAGTTTTGTTTCTTTATGGAATCGCCGGTGGATTTTTTTAAAGTTAGATAAAGAATCTGTCTTTTAATTTTACACTAAAACCGGTGGTCGTCCTTGCAATCACTGATATTCATTGAAATGTGAGAAAAAGAGTTAGAATTATGAATTAAAGATAAATCTGAAACGAATTCAGTTGTCACCAACTCATCACCTTAACAACTATTGAAAGTTAAGCGGAACAACCCTTCAAAATAGTTTCGTGAATGTAAAACTTATCCTACCGAAAATTGAAGAAATTTTATGTTACACTTTACAAGTAATAGTTTGGAATTTTTTCTTTTCAAATTATTTTGTTGTCTTATAACAAAGATAAAGGATTATGGCCTTTAGCTGTGAGCTCTTCTGTATTTCCTTATATTCTTATGACTAGTAACCATACAATGTCGTTGGTATGCAACAAGCTTTTGTATCGGTAATGACAATTTCGAGAAATAAAAACAACATTTGTTTTGTAACTTCTCACTGAAACGCGTCCTAAGAGTTTTTACTACTTAACGTTTTAGGAAAATGAGACAAAACATTTGACAGTATCGTGCAAAAAACTGAAGAACAGTTGTGTTGTAATTCAACGTCCTCACGGTACGAAATAATTTGTAAGGATAGTTTACATTTGATTGTTTAATGTTATTTAAGTTAACGTGCTGCCAGGCTTGCTTAGCTAAAATACGCAAGTTAAAATATCGATAGGTTTCTATTTGCTTCATTCCCTGGCGATCTTTGTGCCCCAATTCTTCTTAATCTTGGAAAGAAATATTTCATTTTGACCTTTTTTTCCATGTTGGGAATCTTACAAGGACCATCCAGTGTTTAAACAACTACTTGTTAATCCTTTTCTTTTAAGCTGTTTTATAGCAGCTACCTGTTATATTGTTAGGCACTAAAACTGTCTTAATCAGCTGATTGCCCCAGCTTCTGATTCTGCTTAAACATATCAAATGACTTTCCTAAAGCCTTTACAAATGAACTAATTCATTGCAGGTCTGCTTTATCGAAAAATAATTTCAAATTTATTGATCAAAGAAAAATCTAAAACATATACACCAAATACTTACGGAAAGTGCAAAACAAATGGTTAAGTATACTTCTATTTTGTTATGGCTGTTAGTTATGAGGGCTTATCACCATTATCAATCTTTAGTAGATCCAATAGTGCAACCCAGCATTTGCGTGGAAATACGAATGTTTTCAAAAGTGTTATAACAATAAAAAAGTTAAAATAAAACTTTACTGACCCCTCTACCACTCTCCAAATCTTCAGTAGTTTTCTAATTATATCAATATTCATTTTCATTAGTGTTAGTGTTTCGATTACTGGGTAGGGTATTGAATACAAACCAGCGTTCTCTAAAAGTCTCATCACAGAAAAATATCACCAGCGTTAAATTTCATTTCAAGTTTTTATCTTTTGGAAAGAAATCAAGTGGCAATAATCTATGGCAACAAGATACGCAAATAAACAAATTTCACGAGCCTTGCTAGCTTTAACAGAAAGGAGCCAGCGTGATAGTTCACTGAACGGCTAAAATGTAGTTTGTAATGAATAAATTTAGAGCGAGCTGCTATTATTAAGAAAAGCAAATTTAGTAACGCTGGTACTTGGTTAACGCTCTACAATTTAAAGAACCGTACGTTCTGCATATGTTCTACTACATTTTTGCCTAATTAAAGCCCCAAACAAAAACGTTGAAATAACTGACAACATGTGACGCTTTTTTGGAAAACAACATAAAAAGTGTATCTTGGGTGATTGAAAAAAAAATTGATAAATAAAACAACATAGATTTTGAGCAAACATAGTTTATTTTTCTGGTTAGACTACCAGTCGTATGGTATTCCCTCTAAAACGGCTGAGCAATAAAACTTTATTTAAAAACAATAATGTAAATTTAATTTAATTTGATTATTCAGTACATAGGAGATGTCTTAGAAACAAACAAATGTTCTCTGAGTGAAAAGGTGCGGTTTTTAGTGTTTATCACTGCTGCTAAAATTCTGCAACTAAAAAACTTCTTGTTAGCCGTCTGACTTCTTCTGACGCCTTTGATAATAATTCCAATAAGTTATTATATGTTGAAAACGAAGTATTGAAAACTATTTAATTCCGAGTGAACAGTTGGATCTATATAAAACATTTGTTGTATATGTCTAAAGATATTGTATATATTTCTTGATAGTGGGAGTTGTCAGCTGTTCTGTATAAACTAGAGAAAAATATATACTGATTTTGTTTCCGAATACTTGACAACATATCATTTTCGGGTATAACATATTAAGTTGTACCCACCCTCAGACAAATTGAGGTCAGTATTCGCTAACACCAAGAGAGACAAAACACCTATAAACTGTTAGTTGCCATCGATTTTGTGGAAGCGGTAGAGTTCTTCCAACTGGGGTTTTAGTTATAGAAATATTACTGTACATTGTGTCGCTCGTCGAATGGATGCAAACATATCACTGAATATCAGCAGTTTTATAACCTACAACGACCCTTGAAATGGCTATTTCAAGATTTAAAGAAAAATATCACAAAAACGCCCACTGCCTTCTTAGGTTATTTATTTTAGTTATTAAAGTACTAACAAAAAGAAAAGCATAAGGGGAAATCTATTAACAGCACTTTTTCTCTTAGAACATTTTAAAATAAAGAACTTAAAACTTTGTCAGACCTTAGTTTAAGTAAACGAGGGTCTTGGCTATAGAAAAAAACCACAAAAATAAGCTTTACGCTTGTGAATAAGGTTTTGACCAGAATAACAAACAATTCGGACGTTTCCTTTCGTACTGTTGCAGCCAACACGTTAATCCCAAGCTGATTGTGAATTATACGATAGAACAAAACCCGAAGATGTATCTTCAGTTTATATCAAAATGGTTTCTTTCAATACATAAATAAATCTAAACAAAGGACCTTGAATAAACCTTTTGCATCTTTTACGCCCAATCTTGGTATGTTAATTCTACCGATAGTTTATCGGAGGAGCATTATGACTCGAAACTATCAGTATAGCCTAAGATAACATACAAAAGGATTGTTGCACTGTTTTTGGTTGGCTTAAACTAGGGGAAATTGAAAACGCAGTAAAGGGTAACTCAAATACAAAACTTGTATGAGGCCAAACAATAAATCATTTAAACTAACACAAAAATCCTGAAAGTGATTTTTATTAGTTTTCATCGTTTTTTAAGGTTGCTTCAGTTACGATCACTTGCAAGCTGACAATTAATATTTAAACTCAATAGAATCCAAAGCTGTTAGAGATATACAGTTCTTACTGTTTTTAACAATTGTTTGATAAGTTCAGCTGATAGCCCTTCGTAAAAGTGCACAAACTGAATTTGTAATTATCATTTATGAAAGCAATCTTAATTCTTGATATTAGAAAACATTTTACTCGAGTTTGTTATTATAAAACAACATAAGTATTCAATAGAAATAGCAATACCATTCGTTGGCTTTTTCACATTTTTGTTCGATTACGTTAAAGAAAGCAACGAAAAGCTTAAAATCGCTTTCCATCGCTATAATGTGATACATTTACTTCAATCTTAGTGCAATTTTAAAATTATTTACAAGTCAGTCAACATCGTACTTGTCAAGTGAAACAAATTTAACTACAGCTTAACGACGTATTGACTTAAATTAAACAGTCGGCGTATTTAATTTGATATTAGCTGTTTTCAGTTTTAATGGGTCGTGGAAGTAATTAAAAGTCCTAAGCACGTGTGCTCTTGAGATGCCACGCGGGCACTGCCCTGGTTTCTTATACTATGCAGCAAGAACAGTCTCGTTATTCATCAGCGAGCTCTTCTACAGTAAGGTAAGGTACATCATGAAACTTTGATAACTTTACACTCTGCTCCCTGTTCTCTTTAAAAATGAATAGCAGATTTTAATTAGTAACATGTTTAAAAATATGCTCTGAACGTTTATACATTTCCGCATTGCAAGGAGTCATGATAATGATTCGATTTGTAACACCACTGCTTTGAATGTTGAAGCGCCGTGTTAAGTGTCGTAACTCCGGGAAGAGAGCACAAAACAAGTTTTTTTTTTTCTTCAAAAGATAAAGCAGAGACTTGAGAATGCAACATTTAAAAATCATGACAATACAGTGATTTCGGTAAATTTGTTTCAACTTATTGGCTGTTTAAAAATTGCCTCCCAAGCAATATAGCCAGAACACCTTCCCAATTACCAACAGGTCCACTGCTGTACACACCAACAACTTGTATATAAGTAGTAGCCTTAAAATTAACGAATTTACCAAGTGTCCGTCTTTTCTGTGTTATTCAGTGTATTTGATTACAGAACAAACATGCCGGTTTTCTCTTTTGTGAAAACCTTGCAATGCCAAGTAGAAGGTGTTCTCTTTAGAAAGCGTGTCTTTCTTTCGAGGAAAAATGCATTGCATGCTCGTGATCTTTCTTTGAGGAAAAAACTATGCATGCTCGTCAAGATTCGCCAATAAACCTGCAGTTTTCTTATTGAACAAGTATTAAAAAGGCCAGTTGTATGTTAAGCTCGTTCTAAACATTTCTCTTTGGTAAAATTTTGTATCTCAAAAGTGAACAAATAGTTTTAGATATATCAGGTTCAATATGGATGTTCAGTTAAGCTATTCGTTAAAAAGAAATATTGTAGTTTCTTATTTGTATGCTATGTGATGTAACACTTATTATGTTATCTCGGTCTTTTGGGTGAGATACAAAGATCAAAGTTGTTTCTTAAGGTATTTGTCTTTGCCAAAACGATATCTTGCCCGACAATACCCAGATTTGCCTCGTGAGAATAATATTCTTGTCCAATTATACGCGAAATACCACTTAAAAAATACTGAATGATTTAAGTCTCCCGACCGTTTCTTTTTTAATTAAATCTTGATTTTTCTCAAACTTGAAAAGTTAGTGAAAACAAAATAACACGATAAGCAGAATTTTGATTAATTTTTAAGATGACAATGTCATTTTAAGACGCTAATGTTAGTTGGTTGTTGACTCAAACAACAGATCAGAGACATTCGTACGAATTAGGAAGCCATTGCCACAAATTAAAATAATACTATAATTACTTAGCATTTTTCCTTATATTTTACTTGGCGTTGCTGGTTGATCCATTTTTTGTTTTTATTACTTGTGAATTAACCATTGTTTAGCAAATTTTTGTCGATATAACTTATAATAACAAAATAGTTACTTTTTATGTTTTAAAAATTTTACAAACGCCTCTAACTGAAGCTGAATCATATGAGTTACTCTTGCCACAAAATGAAATACAACTACCACTTAAAAATATTTTTTTGCAAAAACAAAATTAAGGTAAAGAATCTTATTGCACAGTTTTTCCTTTATTGCAAATAAATCAAGTTTAAATCACAGAAATTTGAGCGCCCAAAGATGAGTTTTGTATGGAAATTTAAAAATCTGTTTTCCAAAAAACCACTTATGTCCAAAAATGCGTGCAACTGCAAATATTGCAAATATCGCATAATTTCTTTCACTATTGCATATATTGCAGATTTTGCAGAAATTGCGAATATCGCAAATCAGTATCGCCGAAATTACAAATGTCCAACTTACATGACCGAAGAAGTTCAGACAGGATGAGACCTCATTGCAAATTTCGCAAACATCGCAGATGTAGAAAACCCCATTTCAAATATCACAGATATCGCAAATATTGCAAATATCGCAGATATTGAAAACTCCATTGCAAGTGTCGCAGATATTGCAAATATGGTAAATCAACTTGGACATTTTCTGAGAGAACGACAATTTAGACTTATGCCTGTAAAACCGATTCACTGAGTGAAGCTACATTATTGCCATAATGGTTCCCATCGAGTCATTGCCTTATACGATTGAGAATTTAGAGTTGTATCTACAAAACATTATTTACTGAGTTGATATCTGCCATGGGGGCTCTATCTATCTCATCTGAAAAGTTCTGCGATAACTGCAGTACATCTGTGATATTTGCAATATCTGCGATATCTGTGATAGGGATTCTAAGTATCTCATCTGAAAAATTCTGCGATATTTGCAATTTCAGTAGTATATCTGCAGTATTTGCAATTTCTGCGATAACTGTGATATCTGCTGTTTTTGCAGTATATCTGCGATAGTTGCAATATTTGCAATTGCATGCAATTCTGGACATATCTCAAAAAACGTACATTAACCATTCAATAGGCCATCGCTACTTAACAATGCGGTGAAATTGCAAGAAGACTGCATGGTGAATTAATCAAATATACTAGTTACACCTTACTGAAGAGGCAGAGATTTTCTGAACTAAGCAAAGATTTATAATTTTCTAAAAACTGATCTATAACTATGACCGAATAAGATAGATAGATAGATAGAATAAGATAGTTTTTGGTCTTTTGTTCCCTAGACCTTCAATTTTTAGCATAATAAAACATGCTTATTTCTTCCTTTTCAAGTACTTACAAAACTTCAACCTATAGTTGGCCTTAAAGGTCCCAGTTGTTCAATGCGAAAGGCTTCTCCTTATAGAGTCAGTTCTTTCATTTTACAGTTCCAGTCTCGAAGTTGACAATTTTGAAATTTATTTGTGCTTAACTATTTGTAGTGCTTAGTTGTTTGCCTGCCTTTCTAATAAATTTACGATAAGTAAATTTAAAACAAAGCCTTATGCCTCCAGGATAAAGTCACTAAGTGTATCAAGGAAAAATTCGTCAAGCGACAAGGTGTTTCCGGTAGAGAAACAAGATGTAGTGCTAACCTCAATCTTCCATTAAGCAGGCTTACCGGTGGCCAAACATCCGGCTTTACTTTTCGTGGAGTAAAGATTTTTAACTCTCTCTCTCGGTGACTTAAAAACTGTTTAATGCTCTAATACTTTTAAACATAGCCTCCGTAATTATGTCCAACTCCAATCTGTACAACAAGTTTTATATAATCTCCCTTTATCCTTTGTATTTACCAGCTAATTACTTTCCTCTATTTCCATAGCTTTATATTGTTGTATCATTTTATTTAGCAGATTTTATGTTATTTATTTTACGTGTGTATGTTTATATACAACTGTTATAGCTAAAAATCTTTCCTGGGGGTACTCCTATAAAAATGTATATGTGTACGGGAGGGCACATTGTTATATTCATTTGTATGTATGTATATGTATATTCTAATAGTTATTTACTAAACATAAGTGATACATTGTTCCCTAATAACGAAGTGAAAATCTTTTGTTAAGGTTTCTACACTAGGTCAAAAGCTATTTAGGTAAACACCTTTTAATCAACCAGGAAGTCGGCATGGGTCAGATAGGATTGCTGGTGGTCTGCTTGCTAGCTTTCGTTGGTAAGTCATCTTTTTAAATAGTATCAGAGAAAAGTATGTTAATTGGGGATGTTCTAGTACTGATACCACTACTTCCATCATCAATCCACCGCAAACGTTACTACTACATGTATACTACAATTTCTATTACTACTACTGCTACTACTACTACTACTACTGCTGCTACTACTACAACTTTGTGAGTTTTGTGACAAACATAAAGTTGAAGATGAAACTCATAGAATCTTTCCTTGTCAGTTTTACTTAGGTTATAAAGAAACGTTTTTTTCATAAAATGACTTTAATTCTTGATATCAACCTAGCAAACAGAGATAATTTTATTGAACAGATATTTAACACATCAAACAACTTCGCAATATTATGCATTTCAAACTATGTTAGCAAATGCTTATCAAAACGAAAATCATTACCTCATCCATGCCATGTTATTTTTCTCCCTGATTTGGACAGTTTTGTTGCTGTTATCGTTATTTAAGAACATGTATCTAATTAATGTAATTGAATGTTTGTAATTGAATAGTTTCAATTTCTTTTTAGATCTATAATTATTATTGTAATTATTGCCTTTTTATAACCAAGAAAAGTGCTTTGGCAATATGTAAAAGGTTTATATCATGCCAATAAAGCTTGTATTACATTACATTACTATTACTACTACAATATACTACAACTACTGCTACTATTAGTATTACTACTACCACTACAATTTCTACTACTACGACTACTACAATAACTACTGCTATTACTATTACTACTACTAGTTCTACTACTTTTACATACTACTACTGCTACTACTGTTACTATAACTAGCTACTTGCTGCCGATGATGATTATTGTGATACTTTGATATCTGTGTTTGTTGTATTCTACTTTCTTAACTTTAGGTTCATGCTACGTTGGAGCGGAACCTACATCTACCTACATCGGTTGCTACAAAGACAAAGATAAACGTGCCCTTCCCAATCATGTTGAAGAATCTCACGGAAAGGAAGCCTGCTTTAAAGCTGCGGTTGCAAAATCTTTAGAGATCTTTGGTGTGCAGTTCGGTGGTGAGTGCTGGGTGGATAACAGTAACAAAAACAATTACGACAAGTATGGCAAAATAACGAACGCCGATAAGGATGAAAGCCAGTGCAACTTCACAAGACCAGGTGAAGGCGGAAGATGGTCCAATGCTGTGTACAAGATTACATGTGAGTACCTTATTCTAAGCGGGTTTTGTAACCACTATTATTATATGGGCAACAGGGTTTTACTGGAAAATAAACCACTCATAAAGTCCATATGACAGTACATCCGGGTCCCGAGTAGGATATTTTCCATATCTTCACTAGTGAAAATATCGCCAATTTCCGA
>JAOBRG010373381.1:0-11644 GCA_027574985.1 Umimayanthus nakama
TAAACAAAATTGTAAAAATTGCTTTAGCAATATCTGAAAAGATCGTGCTAATAAAGCGACCATTTTACTTACTTACTGTCTCTGTCTCTCTCTGTCTCTCTGTTTCTCTCTCCGTCTCTCTGTCTCTGTCTCTTTCTCTGTCTCTGTTTCTGTCTGTCTGTCTGTCTTTCTCCCTCTCTCTCTCCAATCTTACATTCATATTATTTGTTTGTCATTATTTTGCTCGCTCTCTTAAAACTTTTGGAGTGGAACAATCAAAAGTAGGGAGGTTGGTGGTTCAAACTTGACAAATTTGTCGACGGCCTTTTTGACTAACACTAAGCCCAACATTGAAACTAACATGGAGCACAACCATGAAACCAGTCCTGACCTAAGCCTAGATACAAATATCACGATATTTTTTTGAGATATTTAGAAATTTTTGAGAAATTTAGAAAAGAATGTGATATTTAGAGCAATTATCACAAAAAAGATACTTCATAAGAGCAACAAAAACAGTTTTTATTAAATTTTATGAGCTGTTTTCGTGTTTCCCTGTCTACGCTTGTGAGCTATAGTTCAGATTTTCGGCAGGTTTGAATTATCATCATTTGGTCCCTGTTCCTTGTACGAGCCAGCGATACTACCAATTCAGCAGATTTATTCTGCAGTTTTTTGTTTGTTTTTCATTTCTATTGATATAAAACCAAAAAATTGGTCAAACAAACATCAGAAAAAATGATATTTCTGAGAAAAATTTAGAAATTATTTAAAGAAATTGAGACTAAATTCAGAAGAGATTTAGGAATTTTATGAGAATTTCTAGAAAGTCTAGAACATTGTTTGAGATATTTGTATCTAGGCCTATCGTGACCCAACTCCTATACCCATTCACACCACGCTTAAACATGTTTAAATGTTGTTTAACTAAACAGGTTTAAAAACCTTTTCCAGCACAGCAAGATTTTCAGCTCAAAACTCGGGCTAACAACAAACAATTTTTGAAAATAGCCATCAAAGTTGGATTCAGTCCTGAAGACTTTTATGCTTACTAGTTACAAAAACTAACAACTTGAAAAGTCAGTTTATTTTAAAGTTTCACCAAATAGTGCCAAACATTAAGGGGTCGGAAAGAGTGAGTGTTCCTTAAACCCCGTACTAATGTCAAAGATGATGGAGTTAAGGCAAGCAACGCATACAGTTACTAACCCAACCTGCTATTGAGTTAATTTCCGTGCCAACAATTGCCAAAGTGTAAGTTAACATTGTTATGGTAACAATTAACCTGCAATTTTGGCCGCAAACTTTGATTTTTCTTTTAAAAAAATTATTATTTTTCTAAATATTTATGGAAACTACAACAAAAAATATTCTAGGTCGAAAAACATATTAGCGTAAATTAAACAAACGGTGTCCAGTCAATGTTGAAGTAATCTAGTAACTTCAAAACACTCGCCGATTGGCTATCTACAGTTGAATAAAAGATTGTGGCGGTTTGTTGATCGCCAAAAATCCTCGGCGAGCCTGTGTTTAAGGACTTTAGCATTTACATGTAAGTGTGAAACACTTGGTACTTTACTTGGTAAACTCAAGGCTTTAATTGGACAACGATAAATCCAGGATCGCAAGATATATCCCGGAACATCCAAGAGCTTTCAAATTGTTTTAAAATAAATGTGAAGTCCAAACGCGCCAAAATTCGGTGAAGCGGTGGAAGCAGCAACCATGCAAAAGATATTACGTATACTTTGGTTGTTTCCGTGTCAAGTTTAACAACCTCGTGGGTAATCTATGCACACAGTATATCATGCAGTTTTACAGTAGAGACATTCAGAAAACACTTTACATAAAATAGCATCTGCTAGTCCAGGTATGCTCCTGTTTTTCTCTGTTTTTTGCTGCGTTCCGAGAGACTGGATCTACGTGGAACATCATTTTCCTGCCTGAGGTCCAGCCTCTCGAAGCGCACTGAAGAACGTGGCCAGAACTGAAACACGTGTCACGGCTTTAACACGACTTTTGCTACTGTCTTTGAGCTGGCGACCGCTTATAACAGTGTGCACATAAGTATTGGCGGCGGAGCAAAGATGTCTGATATAAACCTACGAGTAGGTTTACTATTTTTCTTCAATCTACTTCTCGTCGGATACGAAAATCTTGTGTTTTTTTCACCGTGTATTATTGTCGTGCAGACCCGAGCGACACCATAACCTAACCTAACCTAGCCGTATCTAACCTAATCTTACTTTACCTAACCCAACCTAATCTTACTTTACCTAACCCTACCTAACTTAACCTAGCCTAATGTAACATAACATAACATAACATAACATAGCATAGCATAGCATAACCTAACCCTACCTAACCTTAACCTTACCTTACCTAACCTAACCTAACCTAATTAAGTTTACCTAACCTAACTTTACCAAACCTAACCTAACCTAACCATACCTAACCTAACTTAACCGTACCTAACCTAACCTAACCATACCTAACCTAACCTAACCTAACCATACCTAACCATACCTAACCTAATTAAGTTTCCTAACCTAACTTTACCTAACCTAACCTAACCTAACCTATCCTAGCCTAACATAACATAACATAACATAACATAGCATAACATAACCTAACATAACCTTACAGAACATAACATAACATAAATTAACATAACTTGATCTAACCTAACATAACACAACATGATGTAGCGTAACGTAACGTAACATAACGTAACATAACATGACCTAACCTAACCTAACCTAAAGTAACCTTACGTAACGTAACATAACGTAACATAACATAGCATAACATGCGCCTTGCCAGAGAGAAAGGGAATCAGAGAAAGCTAGTCCAATTCCACTGGTCTGCATCATACAGACACAATGAAGAACGCAGCAAGACTTTACGAACACTTGAGCCCTACCTTTAATACAGTCACTACTCATCGAATGCAGGTCATTCAAGGAATCTTACGGCTACAGGTTCTGCTGGGCCAAGAACTCCTGTATCTGGCTAAGCAAGACGGATAGCTCTCGTCCCACTGCAATTTAATCGAAGAGCAATCTTCATGCACTAGCAGCTCCCTTGGACGGCGGCGGAGAATCCAAAGGCCAAGATGAGTAAAAATGAGTTGTCCTAAGGTTAAAGTGAGGAATCATTTAAACGACAAGATCTCAAAAAGTTTGTTGAAAGAGCTACCGTACTACTTTTATAACGGAAGATTGGAGAACTGTCATGGTCGTTCGAATTCGGTGTAACTATTTTTCTCCTCATAGTAAAAAATAATTTTTCAAGTGACAGGGGTTTCTTTTTTCGGCGTTCCATAATACTATCGTTAGTATAAACAGCAATTTTGAAAACCTGCAGACTCATCTTGACGAGCTAGATTATCCTTTGGATATTATCGGGATGTCAGAAACTAGAATACGCAATTCAAACTCTGAACCTATAATTCCCAGTGGCGGATTTAGGGGAGGGGCCCGGGGCCCCGCCCCCCACCCCCCCCCCCCCCTTTTTTTGACGGAAGTTTTGTAAAGCATTTATAAGAAAACAACTGAAATGATCATTCAGAAGCCATTTTAACGGATTTTGGGCCCCCTCTTTTTAGAATTTTATAGCTTCTGGCCAATCGGGCCCCCTCTTATTAGAATTTTATAGCTTCTGGCCAACTGGGCCCCCTCTTTTGAAAATTTCTGGATCCGCCCCTGATTCCTTTTTACCAGGGTACAAGTTCCTGCACCACTTGCCTTTGGGGGCGTCGGAATGTTCATAAGTGACTCTCTAAGCTATTTAGTAATTGAAATAAAATCTTATGAAGCTTTTCAAACTCTCTTAACCGAAACTGATTTTCGTAAACAGAACAATAAGATTTGTGGCATTATCAACAGACAGTACAATTCTCCTGAGCACTTCCTGACATATTTTGAAGAAACTTTAGAAGGACTCAGTCGAATTCAGTCACAGTTTTCTTTTATCTCTACAGAGCTGTTGTCTCGTTTCATCAATTGATAAGCCAAGGCGAGTTCGAAATTTTTCTTCTTCTCTTGTTTATAACATTTTATAGTAAATAACCCAGACCAAGTATCAGTTAGTGGAAATATCATTTCCGATATTAGTGACCACTTTTCGCAACTTTGTCTCTTTAAGTCTGGAAAAGAAAAAGAATTACCAGTCAAAACCAAAATTGCCGATTTCTCATATTTTTCTTAAAGTGCATTTTTACACGATTTGCAACAAGTAGACTGGGATTCTGTTGTAGTACATGTTAATGAATATTAACAAAACATTCACCACCTTTTATAATAGATTTAGTAAAATTATAAATAAACACGCACCAAATAAAATTATTAGTTCCTGTCGCAAAGCTAGACAATTTAGGAAACCGTGGGTTACGCACGGGATTCGTGAATCCATCAGGAAAAAGAACAAAGTTTTAGCAGCTGGAAAGAATGAGCAATATAAACTTTATCGAAATAAAATCGTAAACCTGATCAGGCTGAGTAAAAAACAGTATTTTCACAACTATTTCAATGAAATGTGGGAAGGGATCAATAATTTACTGAATGGTAAGTCTAAGAAATCACTAACAATTAAGGCAATGAAAGACCAAAACAATAGAAATAACATTTCTAATGACCCAAGTTCAATTGCAGATATTTAAATTATCATTTCGCTTCCGTCAATAAGAACTAAATTAGCGAACGATTTAACAAGCAACAAGACTATTCTTGGTTTGCATGTGACGTCATAGCCGCCTTGTTGGTGTACAACAACAATAGAGTTGTAATTACATTCTTTTGTTGTGTACACCAGCAAAGCCGCCTTACCCTTTGTCGTTTAAATCCCTGGAGATTGAGTGCAAACCAAGAATAGGCATTTTTTATTGACTAATAAGTCGCCTGCAGCTGATAACTCTTTTTGATCCAGTCACAGCTTCTGAAATCGAGTTAGAGATTTTGTCTTTACCCAACAATAAGGCACGTGGCCTTTACTCTTGTCCGACTAAACTACTTAACGCTCTAGCAAAATTTTAAGCAATACCCCTGCCAAACTGTTTAACCCATCCGTACCTACAGGATCCTAACCTTCCAAGCTAAAAAAATCTAAAAAAATACCAATCTTTCAAACTGGTGATGATACAATTGCTACAAATTACCGACCTATATCATTACTATCGAATTATAACAGGATATGTGAAAAATTATGTATAAAAGAATGAAAGATGATATGGAAATCCGTGATATTCTCAGCTCATCTCAGTATGCTTTCCTTGAAGCCCATTCGACTGAACATGCTTTACTAGATATGGTCTCTAAGATACAAACTAACATGGATGCGCACTTATATTCTTGCGGAGTTTTTTTTATAGATCTTACAACCGTAGACCATAGTATATTTCGAAGAACTGTTAATGACTAACTCAAATCGTACTTGGCAAACAGAACTCAGCTAGACCACACAAATCGGAGCTCATGTATGTTTCAAAGCATGCCAAAATAACTTGTGGTGTTCCGAAAGGCTCGGTATTAGGCCCTTTTTAAAACCAAATTATAGTTGGTCTCAGATTTTCCATTCTCAGATTTTTTTAATTCTCAGATTTTCATTCTCAGATTTTTTTATTCTCAGATTTTTCATTCTCAGATTTTTTCATTCTCAGATTTTTCATTCTCAGATTTTTTCATTCTCAGATTTTTTTTCTCAGATTTTTTAAATCACATCAAATTTGAATGAATGAAGTAAAATTATCGCAATTGCGCATTTACAACATTTTTCGAACATCAGTCAACATCATACGCACAACAAAGGCTATTTTTTCTCCCTTTTCAACATTTTGAATATTCAAACTCTAATCACGTGACACAGGGGAATTTCCAGACATTGTAACATGATCCACCTGACAGGTAATGGTCCATATTATACAGCACAAGTATAACGAATCGCAGCACAACGTTGACAGAGTTGCTGTTCCAAGGCTAAAAGTGCTTTTTTATTCCCTTTTTTCAACATTTTTGAAACTCTAATCACGTGACACAGGGGAATTTCCAGACATTGTAACATGCATAATATGGACCATTACCTGTCAGGTGGTACATGTTACAATGTGTGGAAATTCCCCTGTGTTACGTGATTAGAGTTTGAATTTCAAAAATGTTGAAAAAAGCGGAGAAAAAAGCAGTTTTAGCCTTGGAACAGCAACTCTGTCAACGTTGTGCTGTGATTCGTTATACTTGTGCTGTATAATGTGGACCATTATCTGTCTGGTGGTGCATAATACAATGTCTGGAAATTCCCCTGTGTCACGTGATTAGAGTTTGAATTTTAAAAATGTTGAAAAAGGAGAAATAATAGCTTTTGTTGTGGGTATGATGTTGATTGATGTTCGAAAAATGTTGTAAATGCGCAATTGCGATAATTTTACTTCATTCATTCAAATTTGATGTGATTAAAAAAATCTGAGAATAAAAAAATCTGAGAATAATAATCTGAGAATGAAAAAATCTGAGAATAAAAAATCTGAGAATGAAAAAATCTGAGAATGAAAATCTGAGAATAAAAAACTCTGAGAATAGAAAATCTGAGACCAACTATAATTTGGTCTTTTTAAATGTTTCTTTTATACATTAATGACATACAAAACTGTTCTGATAAAATTCAATTCTTTCATTTTGCTGACGACACCAATCTGTTACACGCTGACAAGGACTTATCCTCCCTAGAACGTACTGTGAATAGCGAACTCAAAGGTCTCTGCCGGTGGCACTCATCTAACAAGTTAACTCTGAGTACCCAAAAGTCAAGTTTTGTTACATTTTGTCCTTGGCAAAAAAAAATTCGCTCGCACGCTTCAAGTAAATAGTGTATGATACCGCTTTGGACAAAAGTGTTCCTCTCGAAAATAAGACTATGTAAATACTTAGGTATTTCAATAGACAAAAACTTCACTTGGAAAAAGCACATCGATAATATTGCGACTAAAATAAGTAAAACAGTAGGACTGATTGCTAAATTACGACATTTCATTCTCTGATAATGCCTTACTTAACTTTTGTAATAACACGCTGGGGCAGGCCTGCAACACTTACCTTAATAAAACTACAACAGAAAGCTCTTTAACCCTAGAAGGCGTAAGGGGGGGGGGGGGGTCAATCCGACTCCCCTTCGATTTTTTTGGCTTAAAATTTTTGTTCTTTGACCGATTTCCAAAAGCTTTGGCACATCTGCTCTTCGTTAGTGAAAACATCTTTTGACCCTAATTAGATGACGTCACAACTGATGACGTCATCATAATAAGTCACGAAACCCGTGTTTTGCCTACAAATTAAACACCACGTGGTTTCGATTAATTGAAACTACAATAAAAGGTCTTCATAAACACCAAATATCAAGACAATCAGATGAAAGGTGTCAAAAGTCGAGGGGGGGTCAGATTGACCCCCCCGCCCCCCTTATGCCTTCGTGCAACTATTTTTACCTTATGCCTCTAGGGTTAAGAGATTTATGTAGTTAGTTGACAGAAAAACACATGTCATCCTCCTTTTTCTGGATGCGAAAATCTTACCAGTTTTTTTTTTGTTATCGATCGACAGCCGATTTGTTGCATGATACGCGTACAAACTTTGCACCTAAAAATCTAGCAAATTTATTTGCTAATGTATCAGATGTTGATACCTATCCAGGATAGTACTAGATCTTCTGCAGCCAACAGCCTCTATAGGAAGAAATCCAATCATAAAAGTGCAAAAGAACTCATTTCAAATTTGTGGTGCAAAATTGCGGAGCAAGATACTAGCCTCATTGAGAAACAAAACTAAATCCACATCCAAAAGAAGTTTAAACTCTCATCTTTTTACTACACTCTTCTTGAAAAAGCAACTCCGTGCAGAAAACACAAAAAGGCAACTAAGTATAGAGTCAAGACTCTTAACGGTAAGTTAACGAAAACGAAGGAATATTTCAATTAAGTTTAAATTTAAAACAAACATTGAAACATTCATACAAAGCTCCGGTGTTTGTTTTACGAGGCTGGCTCGTGTGCGATTCCAAGAAAATAGTAGGTCAGGGAGACGTATATTTCATTCCTCGCCCCCCCCCCCCGAAAAAAAAAATAAAAAACACTTTCCCAGGTTTTATCATAATAAAACATAAGTGAGTTTATTTTTAGTTTTCAACACTGTTCTAGGGCGTTCCAGGGCGTCAACGGATTCGTATTTCTGTGTTTTCTGATAGGGCCCAGTGGAAGCTAAATATAATCAAGTAGTCTAGTTCTACAGGAAAAACGTTTAATTTTTCATGGCTACAATACTTACCTCGGGGTTGGAAGCGGAATCTTTTTAGTATGATAATTCGTTATTCCCAGATATTTTCCGACCAATGATTCATGATTCATTTATAGAATTTCTTCATGATTCATTGGTGTTATCATGAGACAAAAACTCTAGATTCATATTTTTGTCCATGATTCATGATTCACTGCCTGCGAGATGATGTGATTCATGATTCCTTCACTTTTTTTAGCCGTGATTCAGGATTCAAGATTCCGCTTCCATCCCCGAATTTACCCGATGTCTTGGTGTTTATGGAAATTTGATACTTCTTTGTACAAACCTCAATCATGAATATATGAAACTAAAAGACTTTACATCGGGGATTCAGTGGAGTCTAACTGCATCGCAAAATCGCTCGAGAAATATTTTCAATTACTGGAAAATCATTCGAACAAAATAAAGGCGTCCTTTCTCAAAATATAACATGTGTTCGTTTTGATCATGCAGCGCACAGTAGGCAAAGTCTTAATTTCTTTGGCTCAGTTCAATATGTTCCGTTAATCCATCCATTCTTGTTATTAGGACAAAGGACAGGTGCATTGTCTTGTTGTGACTGCAATTGTTGCTGTTGATATTTCGCGCATGGTCAACCTCACGCAAGCAAAACCACCTCAGCAAATTTCAGCATCATATGGGTTTGGCTGAGAACTGTTAACAGGGAGGCAAAATCACAACTGCTCTGTACTGCATTTGAAATAACAAAACACTTCTCTTCACGAAAAATGGTTCTGTGTGTGACTGTGAATATTTTGTTTAGTTTTCTACATTATTCATTTCATTGAAGGAGCCGGTTTAATATAAAAAGAAATTTTGAATTACAAACACAAGATGAATCTAGCTATGACATGATTTTCTTGCATGATACTTACCAGATCAGTAACAACAACAAAATCCTCGGCTTTTAATTTTATTCCTATAGACGACACATATACGTGGAGCTTTCTCTTAAGTAGTCTTTACTTAAAAAAGAGTAATAAGACAACACGTTTAGTTAAAGCTATTACACACAAACAAGTAGCCCATTTGAGTAGTGGTTGCGAAACATAATTTAAATAAAAAAGGAGCAATCGTATCAGGCTTCTTTTTTTAATAAAATAGAAGCTGGTAGCTCTCCAATTAATTTAATTTTAGTACTAGTGCTAGTACCAGGAATAGAAGGAGTAGCAATATTATTATAATTATTATTTATGTTTTATGTTACGGTACTAGTACAAGTAGTAGTAGCAGTAGTAGTAGTAAGAGTAGTAGTAGTAGTAGTTATAGTAGTAGTAGTAGTAGTAGTAGTAGTAGTAGTAGTAGTAGTAGTAGTAGTTATAGTAGTAGTAGTAGTAGTAATAGTAGTTATAGTAGTAGTAGTAGTAGTAGTAGTTATAGTAGTAGTAGTAGTAGTAGTAGTAGTAGTAGTAATAGTAATAGTAGTAGTAGTAGTAGTAGTAGTAGTAGTAGTAGTAGTAGTAGTAGTAGTAGTAGTAATAGTAGTAGTAGTGGTGAGTAATATGCTTTATTGGCATGATATAAAAGGTTTTACATATTGCCAAAGCGTTACAAGATAATTATACACACTCAATTAAAAAAGCAAAATTACATTGTACATCTCGTTACTGACTAAATATTGAAAACAAAAATAAAAACAAAAAATAAAACAGGAACAATAACTGACTATTAAGACAAATATATGCTGTTATGTACTTGATCATATTTCCATGAGATAAATTACCTTTCTTCTTGAAAATGCACTTGTGAACAAAGTTGGTTGTAGGAATTGTCGTATTTTTTGCTGTGAATTAAGCCTTTCTTAAATTCATTTGATCATCTGGAACGATATCTAGGATTGTAGTTACTTTTTGCACAAATGTTTGTCTGAAGTCAACGTATATAGCGTTTTAAAAACAGACACACTTCATCTTCTACATCACTGTTGCTACAGAACATGCATGTGCGTTTTCATGAGAAAATACAGTCCTACAAGTCTACCTTTTTCAATAAACAAAGCGTGATTGCTTGTTCTGAATTTGTAGTAGTCTTTTTTGAGATCAAAAATCTTCACACCATTAAGAAACTGGTCTTCTTTGAGTTTCAATTTTTAATTGTTTGTACTCGTTAATATATTGATAATAACTAATTAATTACAACAGATACAGAAAATGTCTTACAATATAACTAAATGAACTAGTAAATCAATTGAGTTACAAATGCAAACATTAAACATAAGTAGAAAAGAGTAGGAGTTTTAAGTACATACATACAGAAACAATAATAATAACAATAATAATAATAATAATAACAATTCAATAAACGAGTTGGACGAGTACACGATATCCTAATAGTCGAGACTGATCTAGGGAATACTCCGTACGTTCTAAATTTGATTTGATGATCAAGAGGTAGTGTTAAAGTTGTTGACAAACTGTCGCATTTAATGTAGATAAGTAATGAAATCAAACGAAGCTTGAATAACTGTCAATTTTGTAGTTCTTCAGCTTTTTCATAAAGTTGTGAGAGAATAGCTTTCCTTTATTTTAACTGGAATTTTATTCCAAAGTGTGGCCCCAAAATAACGAAGGGACCTTTTCTCAAACTGATCAGTGTTGAACGACTTAATATGAATGTTTTTGTCCTGAGCTTGTCTTATGTGAATGCTATGTATCTCATCAAGTTCCAAAAGCAAGGAGGTGACTATTTACTGTGCCAGAGATAAACAAACTTTAGAATAAGAAGTTCAATGACATCAGTGAATTCCACAATAAGCAGTGACTTAAAATTACTTCACTGTGAGAGCGTGGATCAGAAAAGGTAATTATTGTAATTGCTTTCTTTTTGAAGGGTGCAGATGGTCTTTAAATAAGAAGGGTATGTTTGGCTCCATACTTCAATACTATAAATAAGGAAACTATGAATGAACGCATAGTATACAGATATCACGATATCGCTAGATGCATAGTGTCGAAGTTTGGACAAAATACCAACAGCCACAGCTATTTTCTTGGACAGCTCATGAATATGAGGTTTAAATTGGTTTAAATTCCTGTTAAACTTAACTAAAGAAACTTAACCTAAATGAAGCTTTAAGTTTAATTTTTTAATAGTTAGAATATTTGCTTTGTAGTTGCAAAACAATATGACTAACACTGTGTGAGATACTTGCGTTTGGTCGCTGCACGACTTTTCAACCAAGCTACAGTTTTGCGTGCACGTTCGCAGCTGTGACACTTGAACTTTCCATTATTTTCCATCCCTCCATCCACCCATACATACATACATACATACATACATTCATACATACATACATACGTACATACATACATACATACATACATACATACATACATACATACATACAT
>JAOBRG010373392.1:0-11644 GCA_027574985.1 Umimayanthus nakama
ATAAAAGTGTGAAATTGTGTTAATAGTATTGAAAGAGATCGCAAAAGCTTTTTTTGACGACAGGGTTCAACAGCAGCTTTTAAACACTTCTTCGACACTTTCAACAGCATCTTTATTCTTAACTCTGTACAGTAGTAATCTAAAGCATCTTTCGATGTTTGTTATGGAAATGAAATTGATTCATTCCTAACTCTCGAGGACGAAGAGATCAGTTAATCGGACATGTTTAGGAAACGAGAAAAGAGAAGTGTTTAGAACTGAGCAAATCAACCGTGATCACCTGGGGATGAAATGTTAAGTAATTTACACTTCTACAATTCTTGTGTCTCACGAAGCTAGACTTTTGTCTTGATACATAAACGCCTTATCATCGCCGATCGAAAAACGGGAGTTCTCAAAATATATATGAAGGAACTCGTATGGAGTTGCTGAAATGGAGGATCACTGTTTTGAACATCGATGGGAATGTAAAGACATAATCCACAGTCACGCGTGATTGCTATGTCAAGTAACGGTCAAGATCAGCAGAGTCTGTGCGAGTTCAGTTTGCCTTTGAACCTCGGTTGCTTTTTGCAAGTCTATTGAAGACATCTTCCCTTTTCTGTACAACCGAACGTTTGCACATCGATTGTGATCTGACTTTTTTTTTTGTGCTGACGAAATCTTCCATCGTTCTCAAAGCCAATCTCTCCGCTCCTAAAACGTACCCGTGAAACAAGACACTTAAGACATTGCAGGAAACGATACTTGTGCATTGCATTTTTATTTAACGTGTTCCTATGAAAATATAATTTAGGCGTCAGTGGACGTGATTACATTAGCCTCTGGTCCAATTTGTAAAGCTAGTCTTCGCTGCGGTAGTCATCGGAGTCATATAAAGCACTTCTCAAGCCACTAAACATTCTGCGGCTGCCATGGTTCCTGGCTGTAAACTTTGGATCCTTGAAAGTCAAATCAAACAGCAAAATATTAGTGGTCACTTGAATGAGGAACCGACTATTTGATTAGGGGGGAGGGGGGGAAGGGAGTGCGGCAAAGCATAAAAACTCGCGCAATACAATACCGTTCATATGCTTCGTATATTTTTTTAAAAGCTTTCAAGGAAGCCTTAGATGTTAGTTTCTATCTGTGAAAAACAGTTTTCTCATAAAGTTCATCTATTCAAATTGGTTTAAGCAATATAAATACGTCTTCTAACATATAATAAATAGCCAAATGGAAAGTGTTAAAAATACCAAACTTCCTGAAATATTACAGGTATCAAAACAACAATTACTTTCATTTTTCAAAGCGATCTGCTGTAGTCAATCACATGTTTTTTTTAAATTTCGGAAGCAGAACTTAAATAGTGGTCTAAAGAAAATCAGTCCAGAACATGCACTACAGTACGATGCAATGCAATGTAGTATCATAACAATGACAAAAAGCAAACCATAACTGCACATTCATTTTTACGTATCCTCCTGGGGGCAATTAATTGCCTCTCAGTTGTTAATTCCTAAGCTCTTCATCTTTTCAACAGTGTTTTAGTTATTCTCTGTATTTCAATATCAAAGGTGGAAATCAAACCTGTTGGATCCTCTTTCCACGGCTGGGTATATTGTAACTATTGAAGGAATCTCCTTGTGCCATGAGAAGTGATAGTTGTGATGCAATCACCATGGTAACCAAGAACAAACTAAATGATTTCTTCATCTTCTGAAAAAAAAACAGCAAAAACTCTTTTAAAACCACTTAACGCCTCGCATAGTTTCAAAATCTCACAAACAAAGGATATAACCCCACTTGTTTCTGAACTTGATGTTAAAATTGTAATAAAAAACTTATGCAAAAAACCTCTTCTTTGATGTTAACTTTTTAAGTGAAAAAACAAGTAGGATCAAGTTAGTAGTTTGCTTGATATGTTGAATATACACGTAAACTAAGCTCACAATTTTGCAAAAACCAGCAATAACTTCAACAAAATATGAGGTCTGTAACACACGAGGTGTGTTTATCTTTGTTTTCTTCGTTCACTGTAAGAGAAAGTTTCGTAAGTGTTTTGCCTAAAATGTTGCTTTTTTATACCTTTGCTGGAAAAACTCGTTTTCGAGATGTCATCTTGAAAATTTGGCCAGCAATTTGTATTTTGGTACCTTCCACACGTGCAGAGTCGTTAGTCCGACATGTTGCAAACGCGAGCACAAACACAAACACAAACACAGACACAGTCACAGACACAAACACAGACACAAAGACGAACACAAACACAAACACAAACACAAACACAGACACAGACACAAACACATACACATACATATACACAGACACAGACACAGACACAAACACAGACACAAACACAAACACAAACACAGACACAAGCACAAACACAAACGCAAACACATATACATGCACAAACACAAACAAAAACACAAACACAGACACAGACACAAACACAGACGCAGACACAGACACAAACACAAACATAAACGCATGCACAAACACAAACGCGAACGCGAACACAAACCGAAACACGATCACGATCACAAACACAAATACAAACTTAAACAGGGCCCGTTTGTTCAAAGCCTGATTAGTGCTAATCCTTGGTTAACTATGTAGATTTTACTAAGAGTTAATCCAGGATTAGCACTAATCGAGCTTTGAACAACATGGCCCAAGAAGTATAAAAATGAATATGATTTGAACCAACTGCTAAAATTCTTGTTTTTGAAGCTGAAAACCCGTAGTTGATCAGGCTAGTAGGGAAGGCTAGTCAAAATGCGTAATAGGCTGTTAACACAAGAACATGCTTAAAATGCTCTATTTTTTACGTTGATTCACTTGTAAGACAAACCGTACTCCAAACAACAGAGCAGCTAAGTGCGGTCAACAGACGGTCAGGTGTCAATGGTCTAGTCGTCAGTGTTCTATTTATAGCTGAGCTTTTGCCTATAACCGATTCTTAAAACATTCTTAAACATGTTGCCCCTTTCCGCCTACCACGTGGAGTTATAATTACAAATACAACCGATCTACAGCAATCAAATGTCACAGTTATGTTATCCTTTGTGGTACTTGATTTAAGAATGACGTTGTCGTAACTAGCTCACATTAAACTACTTACTTTTATTTATCTATCCCTAATCATTTGGCGTTAGAGTAATTTTCCAGTATACATGCATTATATGTTATCAAGTAGCCTGAGACTTGAAATCAGTTCACCCGCCAACAAAACGACCACATTATTAAACTCAATAAAAAGGAAATTGGAAAATTTCATACATATGATCAGTTTGGTCGATGTGGCAGTTAAAGAGTGGAAAGAAAACTCGGTTGTCATGGTTAAACTTTGCATTTCATAGTTTCTATTTCCGTTGATAAACGTTCAACCAAAACGGGGTGCCTATGTTTATGGGAAACTTACACTTCCTGCAAAAGTAAAAACTATTCTCAGCACCATTATTCAAATTAAATCTACGAATCATAAGAATGACGACCGATTTCAACTGCTCTGGCAGTTGAATGGTTCCTAAACGAAGAATCTCCTATTGATAGCATTAGTGTCCAATATTCTGAATTCACAGGTGTCATTTTCTCTTTAATAATTTATACTCATGGCAAAACTTACTGCTTTTATGGCAAATACTTTGAGGTAAAAAAAGATTGTCTTGAACTATATGATCAAGCTTCAAAAATGTTTACTTCGCACAATAAAACATGTGTTTGATGTCGAAAGTTAAAGGTGTTTGTCTAAATTTGCATTAAGAGCCAGAAGAAAACATGAACATCATCAGTTAATTTTTTTTAGAAAACACAATACCATTCTTTATCGTTCTAAACTTACCTTAAATGATTTTAACTTTTCAGCCTGGAGTAGTTCAAAGCAAATTTGTGCTATTTGGACAAACTAAGAAGTCAATTTATATCTTGCTTGGACTATTTGTAGCGCAATATTTTAAAAACGCCACGCTAGCAACTTCCTACATCGGAAGTTGATCACTTAAGCAAAATGAACAATTAAAAGGGGATATGCTCTTACTAATATATTTCACAATAATACATCGAGAGAGGGTCAACATCAGAGGAATATCATAAATTAGTTCTATTAAGTGTTACAAAGGTGTAGAATATAAGCACGGATGCACGTCGTGCTGTTCGTTTTGGGCATGAACAGCCATCGTTCGTACAGAAAGAACACTCTTTCGGCTTCAAATACAAAAACAAACTGATATTGGTGACATCTATTACACGCGCCATGTACCATAGCGAACAACAGAACTTTAAACTGTCCTGGCCTAGAAGACAAATATTAAGATGTTATTGTCCTTGTTGCTTTCAGCAAACCTCTTGATTCATACACTATTTTTTTCCAGACAATTTTTCCTTTTTTGTTGTTTTTGTGTTATTTTAGTTTAAGCAAAGTGAACTCATCATATCAGTAGACATAGCATTTTGATCTAAGAACTTCGACACATCGATTGCCGCCCAGTTTTTTTGCGAATTATTCAGGTTTCTGCATCTTTTGAGACTTTTTTTACCCGTTCATTGTTGGAATTGCGTTGGATTTGTAGTAATCACGTTTGAAAATAGGACCTATCTATACTGTACCGATCGCGAGTTTAAGTTTGGCCACGCTTTCCTTTCGAAAACGAATTTAAATAAAACAATAGAGTCTATAGCAAAGTAATTAAACGAGACAAAGGTATATTTCAAGCCTAAGGTGATTTATAACATCTGTTGAAGAACTATCACGAAATAAAATAAGCAAACAATAGACATTCTACTTATTTCCCTCCAAAACTTCTTCCTGTTTAAAACCATTAAGTGCAGAGCAATATTTCTTACCTTTAGAAGGAAACCGGCAAACACGTTTAAAATAATTATAAATTTCTGAGGTCATTTTGCCAGTTCATATACTGACATAATTATTGTCATAATAGAGTAGGCAATTGAATCAAACAACATAACCCTGGTTCTTAATTGATTGTATATCCAATACTGGACCAGCTAAGGCCTAAGTTTCACCTGTTTGAAGGAAGCACTGTCTTTTTTCTGTTTTACGATTTGTGTTTGTTGACTTCTTCACACATTGCTTTCGTCAAAGCAAGAAGAAGATTCAATGTCACTACTTTTCTTGTGTAAGACAATCTAAATCCTTCTTTAAAATTACTTTTACTCACTGCACAGACAGGAAACTGTTGTTTAAAATCTGTATATACACAAATATATGAATGGACAACTATGGTGTTTCCAAATCAAGCATCTTGTAGGCTATTGCTTTCTCTAAACTTCTCAGCTTCGTCAGGCAATAGCCTGCGCCATCTTGAAAAGAAGGGAGTTTGTTGCAAACTAGCAATATTAGGAACAAAAAGAACAAAATTCGCGGAAGTATGGAGTGAATTCTTTTCTAGTAGTAAAACATATTTTGGTTACTTTAAGGGGCGTTTCTTTGTCCTTCGCGTTCCTTTCTCATTCTGATTAATTTATTTCTGTATGCTAATGTTTTCTGTATGCTACTGTTATTCCGAGTTATAATGAATGCGAACAAAAAGGGATCTTTTTCTCACCGCTGTAAGACGTTTTTTTGGGGATTTATAGTGTCATTACAATATTGGCCGTAGAATAAGGAGAACTAATAACGATATGATACAGAAAGGTTTTAATTGTGAAAGTTATTTTTACTCAGAAGCTCGTGGGCCATGTTTTTTATATAAGATTGCATCATCAGAACTATTTATAAAACTGTAAAACTGTAACAAAATCTAAAAACGTGAAATGAAGGCGTTCCAGTGACATCCCACTCACAATCTCGACAAACGAGCTACAAATATTTGCACGTACATAGTATATATTGTTTCTTTGAGTTTTTTATACCTTTAAAATTGTTTTCAGGGCGATCGGCTTCATCATAGTACTAATTGTGAACTCGGGTCGGGGATCTCAAGTCACCGTTCAAAGAGAGAATCGAAAACTCAGCCAAATTGTGTATAGATAAAGTGCTTTGTCATAAGGTGCCGAAAAACTGAATTAGTTAAACTCTTTTTTGTATGAGCGTGAGACTGAGCATTGCTCATAAGATACTTGAGGCTAGCTGAAGAAAGGCGACAACCTTCTATTTTAGATCCTGTACAAAATCAAAGAATTATTCTTGACTCAGCTGTAAAAATAAAAAATAAACAAAATAAAAAACAATTTTAAAGTTTGCCTTTTTATCGAGGATATATAAAGAATAAATGCTGTTTTCGACGCATACTGTCCAGCACAATAAAGTCACTTTTTGCATAGGGCCTAACAGTTTAACAGCGTTTGACTAAGAACTAGTTACGACTTTCAGATACAGCGACATTGCTACTATCAAAGCAATTTTAAAACTTTAACTTAAACTTGTTAAACTTAAGGAATTTTGAAGTCACCTTTCCTCAGGCGGGACTGATTAGTAAAATAAGTTTAAAATTGGTTAATTAGACGACCTCAGACAAACCAGTCTTTTCCTTTTTAATACACCTAGTTCAAAAATGGTTGATCTACAGCAGTAGTGAACACAATGATCACAATAAACTGTGGAATGTTATGAGTTTAGAATACAAGCAGTTTGCTGAAAACAAATAGACCTAAACTATAGACGTAAACGGCATCTAACTAGCTGATTCGCCTAGAGTTAAATTTCATTTTTTCAAGTAGCTTGATTAAGTTTTTGAAGGCCACAATTCCTTGCGGTTATGGTACTCACTACCAGGTCAACCTCTTTTTGAAACAAGTTTACACAAAACCAAACATAAACTGCAAACTCTGTCTTTGCAAAGAGAATACAAGCAAGAATATTTTATTCACTGCGATGTGCACTTGAAGTAGACGAAAGTACAATTGAAAATAATTACCAGTAAATAAATTGTCATCATCTCACGGCAGTTTTTTTTTGCCTGTTTTTAAAGCTAATACTTATGTATTGACTATATGTCTTAAAGAACAAGATTGTTCAAAAAAATTTTGTCAAGGGTATACTTTGTTGCCATTGCAACCCGATTTTCGACGCCTTGTTTAGTCAAAATTTAACTTTTGTACTTCTAAACTAATGCCAAATTTTTATCTCAAAGTCAAGAAATCAATATTTTCTTTTAGTTGATCAGATTTGCACGTGATTAATGATGTAATAGGTTTTGCGCAACACCTTTTTTGAAATTCAAGATTGCGGCCAAGTGTTTTGCACTGTGTCAAAATTTGAAGATTTCTAGTTGATGTGCGTTTTAAAACGTTGAAAACAGAACTAAAACGGATAAAGGAACACCAATATTCTTAAATGCAAGGATAAAAGTACAATATATAAAATAATAACGTTTTAGTTACCTAAATTGAGGTTTGATTATTGAACTTTGACTAGAGAAACACGCTTTAATGTATTTCATTTTCTTCACAATACTAGTGTTTGCACCAATTTTTTTTTTCAATTAGTATCAGTTACTTGTTGTTTTTTAAAGTCAGATACGTCTCAAAAAAACTTTTCCTTTTTTACTTGACACGATTTCGTAAAACTGGCCCGACGATGATGTCACTGTACTGGCCAATGTCATTACAACAAATTAATTAGTATACAAGTCTCTACTACCCTACCAAATATCATTACCATACCATGAATAGTTTTACAGTTATGAGCTTAACCTAAGGCTATAGTTTCGTATAAGAGTAAAAAGTTGGTTAAATTTAAAAAATTAAAATATAAGTTGGAAATGGCTGAAGTTACTTACTGATTTTAATCTATCTATGCAAAGTAGCTTAAGCTACGGCAATTAGGACCTTATTTAGCTGAGTTTTAAAAGTGTTCAAGTTAAATCTCTACTTTCAATTCATTGTTATACTGGCTGTTTCAGACTCTTACGCTTTTGTTTTCAAAAATTCTTTGTCCTGACTTACTTCTAAATAGAGGGATTTCTAGATTGTTATTATTCTTGGTCCTGTCGTATTACCGTTTCTGAAGTTTGTCGCAGAAGTAAGGTGGGGCTTGTTCGTTTATGACCTGATACATCAAAGCGGCTTAGAACTGTAAACTTCTATTGTTGAATGATTTGGAGCCAGTTGAGATGTGGGAAGGCAGGGGTATATTGTGGTCAAAACTGCGAGTGCTCCTGCCAATCATGATTCTAAAGGGGACTTTACTCCACTGCCTTGAGTTTCTCACATTTTTTACCGACGTGTTAGACCTGACGGTAAAGCAGTAAAGCAGTTCACTTATTACCACGGCGGTTATTTTTGGCTATTATGTCATTTTGTTTTTTCTTGTGCAGTGCTCACACACACTGAACAACTAGCTATGTCGACCTTCTTACAAGTATTCACAATAGCTTGTACTTTTTACCGTCTGTTAACAGTCTGTTAAGACTCTTCTAAAGAGAATGATTTGATTTGATTTGATTACCCCTATCCAGACTGAGATTCAGCCCCCTCTATCACATTTAGTGTTGTTAGTCTCTAGTGGTAAACGGTAGGAAAATCAAAATTTGATGACCTTTCCATGAATTTTATTGGGAACATTTTGGATTGCTTTGTGTTGACATAGGCAATTAGCTGTTGCTATGGTAACCAAAAGTTTTAAAGCTACTTGCATCATAGAAAACAAGACAAAAAACTACGTAACCATTTCGTCACAGCTACCATTCTGTGTTAGGAATAGTTCATAAACACTAAAACACCTTATAAAATGATGATTCTTTAATCGTTTGTAAAAAAAATGTTGTCACAGAAAATGCCAAAAACTATTATGACAACGTCATCAATAAAAGTTCCTTAATTGAGAAATCAATTGATGGATCAGCGTCCATTTATGAATCCTGCAAAATCTAGTTTCACTTTGTTGAATATTAAAGTAATTATGAAGGGGAGGCGGGGGGGGGGGTGGAATCTTTCAGCCTCCCCTCTACCAAACTCTTCGAGACCAAAAAAGCCCAGCCTGGATAGGGGTAAGGTTGGACGTTTAAACGCCGTGAGAAGACACGGATCTGCATTGACAGTATATTATTGAGGTTGCAGGAGAATTCAATTTTAACAGTTGAAAAATATAACAAAATTAGCACTACTTTCAGCACATTCCTGTAACTATACTGAAATGGGTTGACGAGCTTGAGGGATGCGTTTGTTCAAGCCCTTTAAATGTTAATGTTTTTGGGTGTTGCTGGGAACTTCCATTTTGTCGATCTTCCTCAGAATACCTAAAACTACACGTCACGTTTCCAGTGTTACTACAGCATGCAAGTGTTGCATCTAACTCTTCCGAGTGGGTCTGAAGACTGCTATCGCATTGCGTTACTGACTGATCACACAAGTGCGCACTAGCGTTTTCTCTGTCACGCAATACCTGTTCGCTAAAACAATGAGTATTTACTTCGTGGAAAGGGTATTCCGGCGGTGGCGACACTGGCTCAACTTCCAGTTCCGAAAATGTGTTGTTCCTATGGTTTGCTATCTCTATAAACGAAGGACGTCTCCGAATGTCACGCGAGTAACAACTCTCCTCCTGAAGGGCCGGTGAATGAGAAGAAGAACTAACCCAGCCATTCCAAGAGTGTCTTCTTGGTGATCCGGGTGATACTCCAATGTAAAGTCTTGAGGGCGTTATCTCTGCTATATCTGCTCCGATAACACCCGGATATGCGGGCGGTGGAGTTTCTGTTCTAATAGTTTCCGCTCCATTGGTCTCTACGCCTCTGTTGTGATGGACGTTTTGCAGTTGAGCGTTGACCCTGCAAAGGTTATTGTGCGATTCAACTTCAACAATTATGGGACTAGCGTTTCTTGTAATCGCCGGGGAAGCCTCTGGAGTCACGCGACTACCACCGACACTCTGCAACAGGCGCATCGCGAAAGAGCTAAAACTTGATCGCAGTGACGTGCAATGGTCCACGTTGTGCGAGGTGGAAATTGAAGAGCGAGGGGACGGTGGGTAGAGCCGCAGGTTGCGGATAACTGTCAGAAAACAAGAAATTTTGACAAACATTGTCAGCTGTAAATTTGAAGGGCAAAGAAAGCAGTTACTAACTTCTCAAAAGTAGATACTAAAACAGAAAATGATCATTCGACCACTCATAAAAATATCCAGGTTTATCAAAGGCGCACGCATTGGCTCTTCCCAGCGCACCGAGCTTTTCTAAAGTAAACGTATGACTCACAAAGCCTCCAATAGTTCATTGCAAGAAGGAACCAAAATTTTGATAATTTTCGATAGCATTGTTCTTCTTCTTGAAATTTAGACACGCATCGTTTTTAAAAGAACATTTTACAACAACTTTGTTTCACCAGCTCGGGACTAAACTATCATAATTCCACAAGTTAAAATCGCCCTCCCTCACTGAATTTTGGAGGGTTTCTGATGATAAACCGGGATTTTTTTTCAAAAAAATTGCCGGGGGTCTACGACCTTTATCAAGGCCGCTCATAAATGCTCATGGTGTTGCTGTGTTTGTTTAACTTGTAATGACGTTTATTTTCAAACCAGTACATTTTAGAATGTACGTTATAGCCACCTTACCAGAGCATCATAATGCTGAATGAAGTATACAAGTAGCTGTAGAACGCATTGAAAAGGAAAAATATGTTTTGCATTTTTCCAATAAAATCATGCTCTTCAAACTAGCAGCAACCTCATCTCTCCTAAATTTGGCTAACGTGGAACATTGCATGTGTGTAGTACACTTAGTGATAGCTGTTAACCTTAGAGGCATCAAAGAAAAAGTGGTTACACGTAGCCTTGAGAGGGAGGGTGGGTCAATCGGACCCCCTCCCCCTTTCTACTTTCGACAGAATTTACCCAATTGACATAAAATTTGGTACACATAATAAGCTTTATTTGCACTTTCAACTGAGTGAAACCACACGGTGTCTAATGAGTTTTCATGGTAACAAAACTCAAACAAATGACGTCGCAGACGGCCGCCATCTTAGTTTTTTGAATCTTCAGATTTTGTTCAATTTTTCACTTTTGCACCTCAAATGACGAGAAAACAGCATTTAGCGGTTAAAGTCTACATATAGTTAGAATAAATTGTAAAGTTGTCAGTGTTTAGTAAGTTTCTAGTAAAGAAATGACTTTTCGCTGTCAACACACAAATTTTGTGACTTTTTACGATAACGTCATCACCGGGAACAGCTGTATCAAAACTTTTGACAATTAGTCAAGCAGAAAAAATATTAAAGCCAAAAAGCCGATCGAGGCGGGAGCTTAATTCTCTCCCCCACCCCTCTAGCCTATATCATGATTTGGGTCTCTTTTATTACAAAGGTAAAATTATGCAAGGTTAAAATATCTTAACTCCAAATTGCCAGAAACTCTTACCCAAACGTATTAACGCTAATTTTAGAAAGTATTTACATCAGTATTTATTCATGATTTTAGAAAGAAAACACTCAACGTAATAGTTTTAAAATTGAAAAACTGACCAAACCTGTGTAATTTACCTTTAGAACATAGCTAACAATTTTTGTGCGCTTTTGTATGGCGCGAGCGTGCATCTAAACCTCGACAGACGCACGCCCGTGCGTCTATCGAATCGCGTGATTGAATTCAACCGATCAAAACGCTCGCAATAGTTTAGGAGAACTCTGTATTTTATCAGTTTTTGTTTAAAGTGGCAATGTTCTAAAAGAAATGGTCCATACTTTGGCTGTGCCTCTATCG
>JAOBRG010373403.1:0-11643 GCA_027574985.1 Umimayanthus nakama
AACAAATAATATTCTGCATTTTCGACCGCTCCCCCCCCCCCCCCCCGCACACACACACACACACACCATCCTCAGTCTCAATACTGACATATGAGTTACTGCCGCATATACAACTGAATACTTTCAATACGTTTCAATATTCGCTCCATTCTCTTTACTTCGTTTCAACAAATTGTTTATCGAATATACAATACTTAAATTCTTTTAACTAGTTTTATCTCGAGTTGAGAAACATAACTGATACAACCGATTCTTCGCCCGAAACAACTTTTTTTTCCTCTTCCAGACTCGCGCACGCGCGTGAGCGGCGCCGCGCCTTAAATGCCCATATTTGGCGTTTTTCACGTGTCATAGCCAGTGTAGCATGAACCGTCACAAACGATAACACACAACGCCGTAAGTTCTTTAACTCACGCTATCTTGTAGACCAACGAAACTCTTCCAGACGAGCTGCGGTGGCCGTTAGCAGTTAGGAGTTGACACTCCACATGTTGCTGGTCCCCCCAAGACTTGCAGTATCTCCCGTCTTTCGTTACATGAAGAATCTGTCAAATAGTTTTTCAAAAGATAAAAATATGTAATCTTCTCTCCACATGAAACAACTTCCTCTTATTAAAGTAAGTCTACACCTCAACTTACAGAGCTGTTAGCAGGGCAGTTTTGTCTCGCGATGGTAAGACACGGGTTGTACAATATCCTCCAGTCACGATACTTTGAAGGTATCCCAAACCTGAGACAAAATAAAAGCAAAAAAGGATAGCTTTTGACCGTAAAAATGCATCAGCCCAAAGAATATGAAGTCCTGGCAGATTTTGAAGGTACAAGGCTCTTTAGTGCTTTGTAGTTCAGTACAGTGGAAGTATTTTAAACGGTATGTGATATTCGCAAGTTGGGCAGTGTATATTTTCCATAAAAGGTGTGATGTGATAGCAGCATTCTGTGTATAGATGTTGTAACTTTTTTAAAGTGTACTTCGAGACTTCATGTACTTCATTCTGTAGTGCTAAGTTACTTTAAGATCGAAGTTCAGTAAAGTTTTAAAGAAAATTAGCTATCGAGGCCGAGCTACAGCCTCCTCTTATCAAATCTTTCTATTAACAATTTTAATCAACTTGAGCATTGTTATCCTCAGAAAATTGTTCTTATAAAAACACATACAAAGTAATGCATTTACACTAGCAGTAGAAACTAATTGTCCGTCTAGACGAATTATTCATAGTATAAAGTCGAGTTATTCGTCTGTTTATACGTCCAAGGACGTCCTGACAAATGAATCAAGTCAAAACGAACTTTGGCCCTCTCTCCCCCGCAGAGACTTCAAGAGAAAGGGAGAGAGAGAAAAAAAAAGAGTGAGAAAACGAGTGCGCTCGAGGGATCCCAGACACCCCCGCGCGCTCATCTTTTTCTTCCCCAGTCCCCTTATGTATTCATTGGTCTCGCTTGCTATATTATTTCCCCTTAAAAAACCCAGGGAGCCTCTGGCCCTTACCACTCTAATGAATGAATGAACGAACGAATGAATTGATCAGGATGAATGGATGGATAGCATAGACCCCAAGTGACCTGCACCAGGCGAGCTTCGCCCGCATTTGAATGTTTAAATCCGCAGACCCGCCGCGATTGTGTAAAAACCCGCATTTGTGTTTAAGTTCTGCTTTTTAAATAAAAAATCAACCAATACTTAGAATAATTAACGTTTTCATGCCATTATTCCTAGATTTGCCTAGAAATAACAAATAATTGGCTCGTAAAACTTGTTGATGGATGGATGAATGAGTGAACGAAATCTTTTATTTAAACACGGCAAAAGTTTTTTCATAATAAAGTTATGGTTTTCGGACACGGTCAACTGCTCACTGGACATATTGACGGAGGAAAAGCGGAAACAGATGAGAAAATAACAAAAAGACTATCAATCATTTAATATTTAAATTTACATACTAGCGCTATTTACTAATTTCGAGACCTCCTAGTTAATGTCACCAGGAATTGAATTTCATAATGTTGCTCCATTATAGCTACAGCATTTTTTCCCGTATTCTGTATTTGGTCGGGATAATATTAAGTTGACATCCGAGTGTGCCTGTGTCTTTTCGAAACATAGGAAAACTTTTTTCAGATCATTCTTAAAATACAGTGCAAATTGCTCTTCGAACTTAGAGGTCATGCTCTGTGGATAATGAGCTGCTTAACGAACTCTCTTTCATGCGCAACTGCGTCTGTCGATGAAAATCATGGTTCTTGCCAAGTTATCATATTAGCAACAGCAATAGTAATGCTTATAATAGTAATAAAATAATAGTAATAGTAATAATAATAAAAACAACAATAATAATAGTAATAATAGTAACGATAATAATAATAATAAAGTACGAAACATATCATAACAATAAGTTATCATAACAACACTTGAACAACATATTCTCGCTCACCTAGCGTCTCCATTTTTCTCTGCCAGTGGCGCCAGATTGTAAATTTTCCCGTCCTTTTTACAAGCGCAGTTATTTACTGTAGTGATAGCTGCTGTATCAAACCAGATCAACGTCAGGACCAGGAGAGGTGAAAGCGGCCGTCTATTGGTACAATTCACTGGTGTCACTCCAACCAGAAAGTGCAGTCCGCTGTCTGACAAAAGGTGCTTTCGTTTAGTTAAAACAAATCTCTACACTTACACCACTTCCGGTAGTTAACGTTGCAGAAAATACTGTTACAGGTTTCAGCATATCTAACTCCGAGGTTCATAGTAGATTACGACTTACAAGTTTTATACAATGACCAATACAAACCGTAAAATAAATACAGACATGCTTTTTTTGTTTATTTGAGTCCAGAAATTCCTAGCTATTCCTGACAGGACACAACATTAACCACGGAGGGTATTTTTAGACAAACACGGAAATTTGTCTACTCCAGTCCGTAGGTACTTTATACAGCAACGACGCCGCTGCCCGACTCTCGAGGCACACATCAAATAGCTGATGTTGTGTGTTTATATGTCATGTATTATATATCATACAAATAAACATACATTTTACCATACCTAAAACAGCATTCCATAAACAGTTACGCATGTTGGTTGAACTTTTGTTATTAAAAAATTAGAACGAAAGTGTGCACATACAAAAAACAGATAAAATTGGTATCAAATGACGTTCTTGGAAAAACACAGCTAGTTAGTTCTGAGAATAGCCGTGGTCAAACGGCCGAGGGCCTGGGTTTGAACAATGTTTCATGTCGTTTGTGGTTTAAAGCGGTTTAATTTGTTCCTTATTTGCTTTTCCATTGCCATTGGACAGGTTGGAAAGTTAAATTTGCTTGTATTTGATTTCAAGGTAGCCTTATCGATAGACAACAAAAATTATCTAGCCATGTTTCGTAACCATAACTTTTCTTTTCTCTGATATTTTGTCACGACCTCATGTGCGGCAAGCAACAATAGCGGTGATACCCAGGCCCCTGTTTGACCTGCTCACAAATACTCTGCCGGGAAGTGAAAAAAAATATGAATATTGTGAAAACATTTAAGATGCATTTTGGTTTGTAACTATCTTTAATTTTCTGCAATTGGGAATAATACGTATTAAACAAAAATAAATTGGCAAGAACGAGCGAGAAAATAGATGTTTCGAACAAATGTCCACGCTTCATTTTAAACCATTTTTCAAAAACAAAATACTTTGACAAAATGTCTTCATTACAAGTAACAAGTAATCGTTTTTAAATGGAATGTGCATGATGACGTCTTGATGTCAGAAATGGACCTTGGTCTCAGGAGTGAATAAAGATGGCGATGTGTTTCTTCCCGAAAGAGGAGATTTTATAACAGATATCCAGTTTGAATGCTATCACAATATGGCAAGTTCAGGCTTAGCTCAAAGTAGTGGTTTAAGTTCATAACTGCAGGTTGAGTACACAGCACATGCTCCCAAATACAAAGTTGCACACACGAAGAACTGAATCTCTGCCGACAGCGAAGCTCCAAAATCCCACTTTGCCCACTGTGTATTGAAGATTGATTGAAGCATGGAGGTCAATGTTCAATATTCAACATAGCGAGTTTTTTGGGGACATGCCTCCACAGAAATTTTTGAAAATCAGGGTCTCTTAAAAGGCCTTTTCGTGCATTTTGAGACAAATAATTTGCATATCAGCTACAATTAAATGAGGCATTGAAAAGGTTATTTCGTTTCATTCACAATTCGTGTAGTTTTTCAACATGTCTTCAAGATTGAAATGAATAACTGTGTAAGTATATACAAACTTGGTGACAGCAACACACATTCAAGAAAAGTAAGCGTTTGCAAGAATTACTCTCCTACCAATAACGCAAAACGGCAGTCCACGCCGGCCAGTGTTTCATTTTGCGTTTTTAAGGTGTGTTTACACCAGAGACGCAAACTTGAGGATAGACCAGCGGCAATCGCAAGGACGTTCACGCCAGCGACGCAAGAGGTGCAAACGTCGCCGGCATTACAAGTGAAATTGGTTTTGAGTTTGCGTCTGTGTCTCCATTTACGTCACCTCCGTTCACACTTGGAAAGTTTGAAAAAGAGCAAACGCATGGTCGTAAGTTGTGCGCAATAAAAAAAGAAAGTTTCCTTTTGCTTGCGTCTGTGTCGGCGCCTGCGTCAAGCTAAATTCACACTTGCTTTTATTTCTCTTGCATTCTGGACCCCAGAGCCCACGTTTCACGTTTCAAAACGAAAGCCGGATATGTGCAGAAGAGAAGAGGTCTGGGGTCGAGAATGTTTCTCTTGCGTCTGCGCCTGCCCAGACTGCGCTTGTGTCAAGCAATATTCACACCTGCTGTTATTGCTCTTGCGTCTGTGCCTGCGTCAAACTACATTCAGTCTTGCTTTCATTGCTTAGCGTCTGAGCATGCGCTTGCGTTTATGTCTCTTGTGTCAGAAGACGCCCAAATTTGGCCATGGCCAGAGATTGCTTGAAGCAGCAACGTCACCGAGTTTGTATACTAAGACATGATGTTCAAGCGTACTTTTTTCAGGATTACCATTTGATTATTTTCTAACGGATAATAAATTCTGTGGCTTCTGTCCCTTAAAATTGTACCAAAAAATAAAAATAACTCAATCATCGCATATTGTTGGGCATGAACACTCAGTCTTGTCCCTGTTGCTAGGTGAATACCGAAACAGACTATTTATATTGTTTTAATAATACAAACAATCATCCACTAAACTCTTCGTACCGACAAGTCGTTTCTTTACAAACTGAAAAACAAAAGGTTCATTTATTAGTTATTTTATTTTTTAGAAACCATGGACAACTCTTCGTTCAAGTCAAACTGAAATAATTATATAACAGCACGAAGTAATTTTTATGACTGTGCAGACTTTCTTCGTCCTGTTCTTGATCTTTTATCTTCTCCGGTTGTAACTTCACAGTTTACCTATATGGTTTGCAAGAACGAGCCGTAATGAAGGGTTTTAGCATCTATTAGTTTGTTTTATTTCGTCTTCCTGCCATCACATCTCTTCGACTGTTTGTCTTTCTTTGTTTGACTTTAGGATATATATGTTTACCTTCCCGCACATTTGTCTCAAATGTATCTCTATATCTTTCCGTCTACTTCTATACAACGCTTTGCCGTCATGCTATTTTTCATTAGTTTTACCTCTTTGCTATTAGGGACAACTAACCGTGTTGCTGGTAACTGCTGTTCGGCTAAACTTCAGTATTGGTTTCCCAGAGTGTCTCGCCATTTATAACAACTTTTCTTTTTTTTCTTTAAAGTACTTCGCACCAGCGTTAATTAAGTGTTTCTCAAACACATGAAAATAATTTCTACCAACTCCTTCCATACACTAGACTATTGAGGCCACAAAATATTTGAGAAGATAAAACGACAAATTTTCATTAAAATTTTGTGGAGTTCGGTTAAATTTAGATTACTTCCTGGATAATTCACAAATTCCGGATACTACGTGGCAAATGAAAGCGAGATTCTGTGTTAACAATTGCGTCAATTTATACACACATCTCCTAGCTACTCCAGTGTTTCCGATATCTAATAACCTGTAGCAGCAGACTGCAAATTACATGTCAACTGTGTTTACATTGTGTGAGAACGTTGCCAATAAATGCAGTTTTTAGTGCAGAGTTGTTTGACTACTGGTGTGAAGTCCTTGGCAGGAAACAAGAGCAACGCGCGGTTTATCTTTCCATCAGTCTGGTGTCGTTATCAAGATTGAAAATGAACCTGCAGTTCCCTCTTTATCCGCCTTGTCTCTTCGCCCTTCTTCTGTGTTTGACAACCAGCCCGACTTCAGCTCTAAACCAAGTGAGTCCCTTTCAGTTCGACGTTCAACTTTTTTTCGAGCATTTTTTGCCACCTCGCAACCTTTACTTAACGGAATACACATGCACTCAATAACGCAGTTTCTTCTAGCAACTTTAGAATGTTATGTTATTTCTTAACAAACTCCGTCGGGATAAATGTGAACTCCACACTCAAAATGTGTGAACTTTATTTGTGGCTGTGTAAAAAGACGTGACAAAAAATATCCAGGACTTCTCTCGTAACTTCTCTCACTTGCTATTGATGGCAACCATTTTGTTCTGCCACGATCAGTTTTGCTCAGTAAATAACCGAATTCAACCTACTTGAAAAGTTTTTAGTTAAAGAGGTTTATTCTGGGAAAGTTTCTGAAGCCTGGGTTTTTCCATACGAGAAATTAGAAGAAAACACCATGGAAGCTGTACTTGTGAACAACATTTTGTGGTTCTGTGAAAGATTTTCGATCACAAGAATATGTTTTGATGTTCAGGAGTTACCAGGCCCAAGCTCTTGCACTGATGAAGGAACTATCATGAATAAACAAAGCATACAAAATGTGCTTTTGAAGTTTCCTCACTTTTTGAAAACTAAAACAAACGCGATTTTACGAACAGAGCACATTCCTGATGCATTGGTACGTACATGCTGAAGAAGAATCCGTTTAGATAAGGAACACGGCTACACATAGTTTGACTTTCAGTAATATTTAACGTTTTATTTTAACGGCAACTTTCGATTTTCCATTTTTTTGATATTTGACTTTTGATTTTATATAGCCTCGAACTCTGTATCTTGTGAATATAGCATAGGCTTTACATAGGCCGGTTCTATACAAAACGACAGCAGAATAGAATACATTTAAAAGCTCAAGTTTCTTTCACTGGGCATAATCTGTTTCTTCAATACACTGAAGCAGCAGGCAACGGACGAGATGCTAGGTGGACGTAGTTCTGACTGACAAATCCGTCAACCCTCCAAATAGTAACTATTGGTAACAAAACATAGACACACACTTTGGGCAATCAAAAGATTTATCCGCCAGTTTTGATCTTCTCTGGTTATTCAGAAAAGACAATTGTACACTGTTTTTTGCCCAGTGTGAACAGACTGAAATCAGCAGAGAATGAAGACACTCTCTGAGAAACTTGAGCTAAAATGAATCTAATACTTTTACTTAATCTTAAAGTAAAAACATGTGAATAGAAAACAACAAAATAAAATTGTCGCAATCCGAGTGCTTATCTGTGTGTAGATGTTTTGAAAGTTGATTTATTCCCATTAAATTAATTCACAACTATCAGGTAAAAAAGATAGACAAATTCTTTGATAAAAAAACTTAAATTGATACTCTGTTCTCTGAACTTAAACCCGCAATGCAACCTGGTCAGGCTACCGACTTCAACATTTTTTTAAAATCGATCATCGATATAAGAATCATTATCGGATAGAAGTGTTCATAAGCTGTGACTGATAATATCGCTTTTGATGTTTGCATCTTATATATCTCCCAAAGTTCGGATAAGAAATCGGATCTTAATTTATTTGTTTATTTTTTTGTTAAACTATTTATTTATAATTTAATTTAATTTAAAAATTAGTTACTTTTAAATTACTCATGAAAATTTATGCAGAGAGCACTTTTCAGGAGGCCTTTTAAACATCCTTCCTGACGTCACTGTCTACATTTTACGTGCCTTAGTTTTTACTGAGTAACTAAATGATCATCCGTGTAAATAGTGATAGGGCTTTGAAAAATAAGCTTTGTCAGAAAGTTTTAGTCAAATATGTTAAGTGCATATTGTTTGATGCGTGTTTAAAAACTCGAATTTTTACAACAAATTTACTGAAGGCTCATTAATGATTTTGCCATCCAGCTGTTTTGTATATTTTTGAAATTCAATATATAAATCTCAAAAGCTGAACCTAAAAAGCTGCAAACTTTTTGATAAGAAAGGTTTTGCACATAGTTTGAGTCTAGCAGGATGACCTCTTCCGGTAACTGTGTGTGCTAGTGAAGTAAAATGTAAAAAATGACGTCAGGAAATATAAGCCTATATTACTAACTCGAAGGTATTTGTTGACAGTTGGCAGAGCAGTTTGACACGACCGAACCACCACCCACCCCAGGGGCGTGCGGGGGATGTAAGTGCAAGGATGGCCTTCCTGGGCCCCCCGGAAGAGATGGCCGTGATGGCATGTCGGTTAAGGGGCCTGAAGGACCTCGTGGAAGAGACGGCATCAATGGCACCAACGGAAGGGACGGGAGAGATGGCCTAGTGGGGAGACCTGGGCCAAAGGGAGATAAGGTACAGAGAGTTGAACGGAGCTTTGTGGCCAAGCCTTCTAGAGTATGATGTGGTGTGTTTGTTGGGTATTATGATGCAAATTTCCTTTAAATTTCATTGATGGACAACTACAAACTTCTTTAGTAACTCAGAATAAACCTTTAGTTTTATTAATGATAGACAGTTTGTCATAAAAAACATAAGTGTCTGGATCAGACTGCTTCCCCAGCCGCTGGTCGGATAGATGTTTTCTCGACCTGTTATTTGACCGAGGCCACGGGTACAAGGGGACTTTGGGGCTGGTGAGGGTCAGGGTGTCTTATCGCGACGCCACGATTAAAAATGACACATATTGTTTGACTTTAGGGGACGTACGTAAAGCAAAGAAAGTTTATCAAACAATCATTGTCGCATCTTCTTTTGTAGATTTTTTGGAAAAGGAACTGAAACACTGCAAAAAACTAATTCTTCACTCCAAAATTGACAACAATACTTTGTTGACAATTTACCGGTATGCTTTCTGTAGTAATTACAGATACAATCAAGCCAGAACCGACTGGGGATCAATGCTTCTTTTCATTCTATAACTCACAGGGAGACCCAGGCCTGCCTGGGCCACAAGGAGTACAGGGAGTTCCCGGAGAAGACTGTGACAACCTTAGTATCAAGAACGATGTAAGATGTTTTAGTTTCTTAGCTTATAGAGAGGGAGAGACTTATTCAACATTTTTTGACAGGCATAAACAGAACCTACCTCTAGATTCAATGCAAAACCCACGCAGAACATGCTTGCAAATGGGGTTTTATATATAAAAATTAGGACTTCGCGAACACAAAACAACACACGTCGACAAAGGCCCGACTTACTATTTCAATTAAACTTCTTATTCTCATGCCAGAGTTTACCCTCACCCGTACTCCCGCTATAAAATTTGATGAAAAGTCACCAATTTTGGCGTTATTATCTCTATCCAGTCATGAGAAATCATAGGAAAAGCAAATGAAGGGATGGGGGGGGGGGGGAGGGGTTGTTCGCCTGGATCAAGTTTTAAAAACTTGAGCCAGTTGAGGTTGTTTATGACCATGAATATTTTATTAAGGACTTTCTCCCTTTTTTGCAGTGCGCAGCTCGTCTGCGCATGAGGTTAAAACTGTGGTTTTTGAGAGATTTCAATTTTCCTTAACAAACGTTATACAGGTAAACTAACAATTGGTAAAATTAATCGAAAAAATTGAAATTTACTTGATTAAGCCATCTTTTGTTAAATTCGCCCTAGGCTTCCCTCGGAAAAAGAGCAAAAAACGCCCATTTTAGCGATACTATATATATGCACAATAACTGACTCCTGAACAAGCGTGTATACCCCTTACTTTTTTTCTACCAATTTAAGTTATGACCATACAATTCAATGTTGAGAAAAAAGTAGAAAATTCTGAGTGTTAGAAAATACGATAAAATTGAAAAGTAATGACGTGAACTGATTGTTTTTCTGGATTTGGTAACCAAAGCAACAATTCTCACATGAAAGAAACTCCGATACCATAAGTATAATTTTGCATAAGCATCCAAAGCAAGTGTTCGCAATAACCGTGATTGTTTGTTACTTCACTTTTTGTATGTTTCTAGATTTCTGAACATTTAATTTGGCATTCACAAGGGTGGTAATACAGTTACGTCGCATTGCTTTCATTAATGAAGATATAGCCCAAGAGGGTTGACTTCTGCCCCTCTTATCTCTATTGGCAGTGTTGGGACCCCCCTTTACATATATTGAATTACTAGTTGACAAAGGCTTACCAAAATCTGAGTGCAGATTCTATTTGGATGGAATGACCTTTAAAGTGGTTGGACAATTGCAAACCTGAAAATAACGCGTGTTAAGTGTTTAAAATTCCAGATAAACAAGCTCCGTTCTAACGTTATTGACCTGCAACAAAAGGTGAGTGCAAGAAAATCAAAAGAAGAATATATTTGCAAATCCTCTTAACATGCACAAAGAATATCGCGGCGTGTAGTTGAACACCAACTGAACTTCTTTACACATTCTTTTAAACTTCAACATGTAAAGTCCAATAATTAAATTATCAAAATTCTCTCTCAAGACTTAATTCAACTGACAATATTATGAATCATTGTTGTGTGCTAGTCGCCTTTATCGGGTATTGTGAAGACCACTGAGAAAAGCGGAAAAGGTAGCGGCCGTGGTCTTCAGTGAGGGCTTTTAGTGGTGGTTCATTAATTATATAAAAGATCCTGAGTTCTGGCTGTTTCGAAGAGTTTCTTTTTCGATAGTTTGCTTCTTAGTTGAACAAGCCAAAATCAAGTTCCTGTTAAACACAACTTGTTGTCAGCTTCACACGCAAAACTTCCTGCAAACGTGAACGACGTTCATGCAGTGAAATGATGTCTCAGGACAAATCTGAAAGATTTCTTTAGATTTCATTGCGTGGTTCAACTATTACATTAAAGCAACGAGGGACAAGACTGTAAAAGCATTTTCAGACCATTTCTGCTAGTTTGTTTACACGAGGGCGGTCTTGTTTCACTCTTTTTTAAGAGAACGTATATATTTTGGGCTGAGCGGGCTGAAAGCTCTTAAATACTTTGAGGATTTCAACCTCAAATATTCTTAAAATATTCTTAAACTTAATTGTTAGTATTATATGGCTGACTGACTCGCTTGCTGTGATTGGTCAGTTCCAGGTACGTAAGTAGCCGTACGGACCTCCAGCTCTCGATCTCCTTTTCAAAACCGGAATAATCAACAACGCCACATAATAAACATTTTATGAGCCTCGTTTGCTTGGTCCGTACGGCAAGTTATAGATCCTCGTTTTTTCCTTCCTTGTTTTCATTCCCCACGCGCTTCGCGCTAGGACCATAAAAGGAAGAAAAAACGCGATCCATAATTTGCCGCACGGACCTCGCACTCGGCTAATAAGAGGTATTTATTTTTTCCTCTGCGGTCACAGTAGCAAATAATGAATTATGATTGGTTCTTAGCGTATTCGTGAGCGGGCAAGATTTTCCTATCTCTGACCACGGTCACGGTAACCTGC
>JAOBRG010373414.1:0-11643 GCA_027574985.1 Umimayanthus nakama
GGTATTACCCAAGTGCTGTGTATGTGGACCAGGATATACTACCCCTAACTCTACTAGAGAAGGAATCCAGGTTAGTTTCGTGTGTGGTATTACCCAAGTGCTGTGTATGTGGACCAGGATATACTACCTCTAACTCTACTAGAGAAGGAATCCAGGTTGGTTAAGTGTGTGGTACTAACCTAATGTTATGTATATGGAGCAGGATGTTCTTCCTCTAATTAAACTAGAGGAGGAACCCAGGTTAGTTACATGTAATTGTGTATATATCTGTGTGTATATGTGGGCTCCAAGTATTTGGAGGTCTGACTTTGACTTCAAATCAGTGTTTTCAAAACATTCCTTTTTTTGTGTCTGTCTGCAGTGACTTCGGGAAGAACCCACAAATACTCAACTTTTTGGAAAATCATTGCACAATGAGACGCGTCGATGGGTCTCTCTGCAGCACACTGTGAGTATAATAGCTTTGCAATGCAAGTGATAATCAGAGAAAAGATGCAGACCAACCTTGGATCTTCTCTATGCAAAACTAGCTTGGACCAACAACGTTTGTATTGTCTCACGGACTGGAGACATTAGCCCTTGACCTGTTCGACTGTCAGTAGGAACAAGAAGCTATGTAGTTAGCCTAACTCGGGCCTCGGTTGCTTAGTAATTATTAGACTCAAACAGCGCATACTTGAGTTTCGCTTGTTCAAAAATTTCGTACATTGTTTGGTGAGGAAACATGGAACAGCTCGAATATCTTTTCAAGGGAATTGATAAGTGTAGTTATCCCTTACTAAAAGGGAAAAATTGTTAAACCATGAATTTTCCTTCTAATTTTGATGCTGGCCTGTAGACTTGACCATTAAAGTGTTTCTTGTTTCAGTGTGTCTCCCTACCCTGCTATGCTTCATAAGTATGCCAGTGAAGGGAAATGGAACGATGCTGTGAGGCTTTGTCGATTTGTAAAGGTTTGTGTTCCATTGTAACACTTCACTACGGCCAAATGGAGCTAGATGATATCTTGGTCTCATTTATTTCCATTCTGAACTATCGTTTCGCGTCACGTAATCTTCTGCCTGACAAGTATTTCTGTTACAACCTCAGGATAAAGCATTGTGGGCATGTCTTGCAACAATGTCTGCTTACTCTAAGGACCTCAACACGGCGGAGATTGCCTATGCTGCTATAGATGAGGTAATGTTTGTCGTACAACATGGCTAGAGACAGAAACTCGTGTTTAAAACTGATAACCAAGAAATCCATTGTAGTTTAGTATCGATTAGCAGTGTTTTTTCTCTGATGTTTTTGTAAACATTTTGTTCTATGGAAGACCACCATGAATAAAACCTTTTTGATACAAGATCTTTTCTTAAAATATGTGATATTATTATCAGCATCCTCCTCTTCCTCCTCCTTCTCTTCCTTTTCCGTCTATCTTCTCTTCTTCTTCCTCCTGTTCATCCAATTTTCCTTTTCTCCCTCTTCTTCCTGTTCGTCTTTTCGTCTTCTTTCTTTTCCTCCTCGTCCTCTTCCACCTTTTGCCACTCCTCCTCTTCCTTCCCTTTTCTCTCCTCTTCCTTTATTCCTTTACTCCTCCTCTTCCTTCCCTCCCATTCCTCTTCCTCTTTCTTCCCTCCCTTCCCTTCCCCTTTCCTTCCCTCCTTTTCCTCCTCCTCTTCCTTCCCTTCCTTTCCTCCTCTTCTTCCTTCCTTCCTTTTCCTCCTCTTCCTTCCGTCCCTTTCCTCCTCCTTTTCCTTCCGTCCCTTTCCTCCTCCTCTTCCTCCCCTCCCATTCCTCTTCCTCTTCCTTCCCTCCCTTTCCTCCTCCTCTTCCTTCCCTCCCTTTCCTCTTCCTCTTCCTTCCCTTCCTTTCCTCCTCTTCTTCCTTCCTTCCTTTTCCACCTCCTCTTCCTTCTCTCCCTTTCCTTCTCTTCCTTCCCTCCCTTTCCTCCTCCTTTTCCTTCCGTCCCTTTCCTCCTCCTCTTCCTCCCCTCCCTTTCTTCCTCCTCTTCCTTCCCTCCCTTTCCTCCTCCTCTTGCTTCCTTCCTTTTCCTCCTCCTCTTCCTTCTCTCCCTTTCCTCCTTCTCTTCCTTCCCCCCTCTTCCTCCTCCTCTTCCTTGCTCCTTGCAAGAACAATGTGTATGTATGGAGAGTGTAATAGAATCAATGATTTTGTGTTACCTTATTTGAAACTTACACCAGTGTGAGTTCGGTACTACTTCAGTTTATAGCGGATGGGTTTACGCAGTGGTAAGATCTTTGCCTCCAAAGATCTCCGAAGTCGGACCCAGTTCGACCCCTGGCCTGGCTGTGTATGCTTCCGGTCCACTGAGGATAAATTAATCATTGTAAAGCGCCTTTGAGCATGTTCATATAGAAAAGGCGCTGTATAAATGCACCGATGTTTTTGCTTTTTTCACTTTTAACGTTGCTTTGCTTTGCTGTGGCTCCAGGCCGACAAAGTGCAGTACATAAACCACATCAAGGAGATTCCCACCAAGGAAGGACGCAATTCTGCTATGGCTTTGTTCTGTCGACAGACACAGGAAGCTGAGGGCATATTACTACAGGCTGGACTGATTTACCGGGCAATACAGATGAATATTGACCTCTTCAACTGGGATAGGTATGTAACCAAGAGGACCAAGAGATGCAACGATTTTATTTATTTGCTAAGTACCAAGTAAAACAATTAGTTTAGTTGAAATTAGTGATTATAATACAATGAAGGACAAATTTCTCCTTGATTTCACCCGGTTATTTCTCTGTTGTAGTCTGGAATTTACGAATTGATCCATAATTTGGATGTAAAATTCAAAGAATTGTGTCGAAGTTCGTGGATGACTTATACTAAAACTTACACGGTTCTAAAGAGCTTTGTGTGTAATTCCAAGTTTCCTCGTTAGAATTAGTAATTAAGTAGACAGTTCTTAAGAGTCTTTAAAACAATTTCTCACAAGTTCAGTTTTTATTGCAACAAAGAGAAAGAAATGGCGATTTTTATTGTTAATTACGGCTTATTGTCCGTTCTAGTTTCTGCTTCTCGGGGTGAGGTCGATTAGTTATGGTAACAAGACTAAATGGAGCCCAGTTCTGTCTGTAATCTTTGCGAGTGATAAACAAAATTACAATTTCTGAAATAAAAAAAACTATTAGTAATAGAATATCCTTAATACTACGTTCGGCTGCAATCAGATTCACAGAGGTAGTTTGCTGCTATTCATGGTAACTGTTTTCTTGTCGCTGATTGGTCAAAAAGTCAGAAACTCAGGTTGTGATTAGTTTATTCAACTGTACCCTAACAGGTGTCCAATAGCATCATTTTTGTACTGTCACATTAACATTAACATTAAGGGAAAGTTGAATGAGCCAATCAGACTTGAAGAAGTTGTATTTTTTATATACCTCTTATTTTGCCGAGAGCGAGGTCCGTTCGGCTAGTTATGGATCGAGTTTTTTCCTTCCTTTTATAGCCCAAGCGCGAAGCGCGAGGGCCTTGAAAACAAGGAAGGAAAAAAAGACTTGCCGTACGGACTGAGCAAACGAGGTTAATAAGATGTTTATTATATGGCTTTGTTGATTATTCTGGTCTTGAAAAGGTGATCGAGAGCTAGCGGTCCGTACGGCAACTTACGGACCTGGAATTGACCAATCACCGCACGTGAAATCATTCAGCCATATAACAAAGTGAAATAAAGATACCACTCTGTTTGTTTTTGGGATTCAGAGCGCTTGAACTTGCCGTGAAACACAAGACACATGTGGATACAGTGCTGGCTTACAGACAAAAATACCTTGAAAACTTTGGTCGTAAGGAGTCTAACAAGAGGTTTTTACAGTATGCTGAAGGGGTGAGTGTTGCCATAATGGTGTTGGATAATAAAGAGATTAAGAACCAGGTAAAAATGAAACGAAAAACGGCAGAAAAGATATCTCAACTAATTTATCAATACTTTCGGTCTTTTGGAGAAGTTAGGAAATGTTGTGCAGTTTTTGCAACCGTCACTGCGAAGAACTGTGTGTCTCATTTCTGTTCCTGCTGTTCCACGTGTACGTGGTAGTTAATTTCCCTATTAGCTTATAAGGATTCCTCTAGAGAAGATAGGGAATGTTATGCAGTCTTAGCAAGCATCACTGCGAAGAATTTCGTGTCTCATTTCAGATAGATAGACGGATGGACAGAGTGACAGTGTATCACACAAATGGACGGACAGACAGGCAGACAAATAGGCAGACACAGACAGACGCATAAACAGACGAACAAATAGTCAGACAGCACACGGACAGTTAAATAGATACATGGATATTGATGACATGTAGCCTCCTCTGCAGGCAACTATAAGGAGTAATTCTATCCGCTAGTTGGATTTGGCATGCTGAGTGATGACACCCTCATTAACCCAAGTTGCCCCTAATTTGCCACCACTCAGCATGCCCACCCCAATTACTGCTTAGCGTTGCCTGCGGAGGATGCAGCAGTGATTGACAAGCAGACAAATGGAGACAAAAAGACAAACAGATGAAGAGACAGATGATCGGACGGATGGATGGACAGACAAACAAATAATGAAACCGAGAAAAAGATGGTAGATTTGCACTGAAAATGTGTTCCTCAATAAGGACTGTCGAACATCGTCAGTTCATAAAAAAGAGCATAAAAAGCTGAAGAAGTGGTATTTTGGTAACGAGATATGCCAATTATTTTAAGTCCTGCCGACAGGTGTTTGGACGAGCCAAGGAAAAACTAAAGGTGGTAAGTTGTGGCAATGTACTACCGGTGACACTCCGCAGTCATTGCACTCACGGAAACGTATTATGCGAGATCGGAGAAGAGTCAATGAACTGTGTAGTTATATATTAGGAAAGTTTTAAATACCTCGACTGTCACAAACTTTTATTTTGAATTTAAATCGTTTGCTAGACAATGAAAAGTATCTGTTTTCCAATTACAGGTTGAAGTAAACTGGGAAAAAATCAACGCAAAAGTTGAGATGGAACTTCAGAAAGAGGCTTCAAGACCGGGAGCTAAACCTTACCACGGTTGAAGAGCGCTGTCCAAGCTGGGTTCTTAATCAGTTTAATAACATTTGTTCGATCCTTGTTTTCAGTACCTGTTCAACAGATGCTCGTTATTGCACCACTGTTGACTCAACACCACAAATCGCGATGCTGTAAATGGCGGTTAAAACCCTTCCCGTTTGTAAGACCCATTCTCAGCCTTCGTTTGGACATACCAAGATGATGATCATCAACAGCTTCAGCAACATCACAACAATTAAACAACTTCATCAACAGCATCGTCATCGTGGTCGTTGTCATCATCTTCATCAACAAAATCATAACAGCATAAAAAGTATCAATATCATCATTATCATCATCAACAACATCGCCATGATCGTCGTCGCTATCACCGTCATCAACAACAGTATTATCACTGTCATCATCATTATCAACAACCTCATCATCATCATTATCATCATCATCACAACACCAACGAAAACGTTTAGTGAGTAATGACCAAGTAACCAGGGGGGATTTTCCTTAACTTTCCTCCTGGATCCCAGGACTGTCCTCCTAGTTTCTGACCACGTTTTTGAAACTTTGGAATAACTTCCGATCGTCTGACACTTGTAATTTCCGCATTTGTTGTTGTCTGCGAGTTTGTGTCCTATTTATTAAACCTTGCACACTTGCATCGGCTCAGGGCTTAAAACCAACGTTTTACGATGCCTTGGATGTGTTTTTGTCTATTTAGAATAATGTGTAAGCAAACATATAGCAAGTTCTTACTGATAACTTCTCAACGTAGAGTATCTGGAGGGAGTTAGAAAACAAACCGTCTAAGAAAATAGGATTATTGAAGTTTTGGAACCTTGCTAGATGTTTGAGCTAGTCAAGTTGCTCGTTTTGTGGTTGTTTTGATAAGCAAGCTATTTAGCACTATTGAAGACAGTGCAACTGTTGTACTTGTGAAAGCTGTAAATATGGCGACTTCCTTTTCAATATTAGTCCATGTAAAAGTATAGACGTTTTCTCGATTTATTTATTATATTCATGAGAATGAATGTGGAACTGTTTTATTAACGTTTTCACTCCAAACATGCTTATTTACATCTTAACCTTACGATGTTAGTAAAAAAACCATAACCTTTTTGGATATGAAAAATTTTCCCATCTCGTTAATAGGTAATTTATAGAGACAAACATTCAGAACTTAGCAACTAGTCATTTGACACCTTGGGTTACCATCAGAGAACTGATCGGTAATTACATCGTTCTTTTTAAAATGAGCTTTAGCTTTTTCCTTGGTAGAGTATATCTTTTACTCTCCGTTATCACCCAGTTTATTGTCCCGGTTAGACAATTAAAGTGACTCGCTGTCTCGAAATAGTCTTACTATGAAAACAGAAGCTTAAGTGAAAAAACTGAATATTGGAAACTCTGCTGAAGGCTGAATCGAACTGATACTTTATCGTCCTACTACACGCTTTCTTTTTATAAGAACAACTAGGCTCAAATTGGCCAAAAATTAAGAACAAGCTAAGAAAAATTGAGGCTCGGCTTCAGACGCAAACTTAATTATAAGTTTTACTGATAATTGAACACATCACTTCATTACATGTGGCGTTTCATTGCAGATCTTTCTGCAGTTAGAAACACTGACTGAACAGAGAAGAAAAACAAAACTGCCGCACAGTGCCAAAAGTATAAGTGTAATTGACATGACGGAAACGAACAATTTTAAGAGCAATTTCAGAACAACTATCTAAAACTAAAGAACAACGAATCTCGGCAAAACTTTACTGGTTCTTGTAAGAAAGCGTGTGTTTGGAGTATTTTAGGAGTTATTTCTTTCTCTTGTTATAAAAATTAAAGCAGCTTAAGAACATTTGAGGCTCAAGTTGTGCAAAAACTTGAGAAGAATGAGGCTCGGACAAAACTTACTGGTTCTCATAAAAAAGCGTGTATCTTAGGATATCTGCCTTGTACATAAAGTGGGCCCTCTCAACTCAAACTTGCGTCCTCGTGCCCTGTACCAGCTTAGTTCAGCTCTTCCACCTTGATTTCTTTCCAGTCGTGAGTGATCTTGTCGATAGGGGGAGTTCCCTTAACTTGGTACTTTTCAGGACGAATATTGGCGTCCCCTCCCTTCACGATTTCGTAGAAGGCGTAATACATGGCATCAAATCTGCAACAGAGAAACCGGCACAGAGGCAGTGTTACATGCAAACTAGGCTTGGGCAAATTTTTCTGGAACGTTAAAAATTTATTGGTTTAGTTGCGTCTAACTCTAAGTGCTTATGGGTTAACTTGCGTCTAGAGCTCAAATGCCTGGGTAGCCTGCCTAGCAACCCTTCTTCTCCCTTCCTTTTTCCGTCGTTAGAAATCTATCGGTAACTTATTTTTCCGTACCTATCATATGGCCTGGTTGCTTTGGGTAAGGCTGCCAAATCTCACATGGAAAAGAAACTAGTACTCCAAAAAGGGTTCTGCGTTTAATGAACTTTGCCAACTTTAGTTCCCATGCTGTGCCATACTTGATATCCTCAAAGGCCCTGCCGATAAACTTGCTCTATTACAAGCTTACATCTCTTTTAATGCTTGTTGTGCATAACAATTCAGTCCCACCAACTCTTTCAGACATGTTTACCCGGACTCACCAAATGCATTACTATAACACACGATCATCAACCGCTGGTAATTACTACATCAATTATTCTAGAACAAACCACTATAAAAATTCTTTGCGCGAATTGGAGCGAAAATCTGGAACAGTATTCCAGAATGTCTGAGAAATCTCCCGAAACATGTGTTTAAGAGAGAGAGAGCAAATCTCCTTCAGAAGTTCCAAGATCAAGATAGTTATGTTTACGTAGAGAAATTCTTATGAAATCTACCAATCTTTTAATCGGTACATGTTTAGTCGCCCTTTTATGTAAACTATAGTTATTTCTGTTTATTCTTCTTTAAAATTATTGTAATGTTCTAGCGTCCTCACACTACCTGCCTAAATTTGATCTCGTCCCCAGATCTCGTTTTGGCGGACCGCCAAAACGAGATCTGGGGACGAGATCAGCCTAAATTAGCTTCGCTACGTGCAGGTAGTGTGCATTTTTGTAAAATAATGCTTGAAATGATGATAATAAGACTGAAACTGAAACTCCTAGGCCCTCCCTCGTCTCCCTTTCGCTTTGCGCTTGCCACGCGGGCTATTAAATGGGCGAAACCGAAGTCGAAACCAACATGTCAAGATTTAAACGTGTTAACACATTTTGACACACTGCCAGCTAATCTGACCCTGTGACGTCATCAGCAAAACTAAGTCTTTTAGACACTGACGAGTAAATTAGTAAGTGCATAAATTTGTTTATTTCAATTCCGCGCACCTTGTCTGCGGATGTGGCCGACATGATATACAGTTTTGCAGACGTCCTCACCCCTAATTGGCTAATTGCAGGGATTCAGACCAGCTGGTGGATAGAACTCAATTTCAACTGAAAGGACTGTTTTGTTACGCGCAACAAGTGAAATTACGTGTGTATATTGTATATCGCATTAATGTTATTTAAGAATACCAAGCACTGCCGGATATTGAAGTTCTGGAAATCTTGTTGACTCTCTACTCACGGTATAAATCCTATATACTTGTGACGACTAACTTTTATTTTCAAGGGGAATTAGATCACATAGTCCCACTGTGGTTTCGGCCGTAGTTTCTGTTGACCAGTAAAGGTCAAACATCCACTTTGGCCTCGACCAAGCGGGACCGTCTTTACTTCGCAGCGAGTACAGTTAAAAGAGAGCGAATTACATGAAATTTTTCTCTTTATCAATGGCAAACAAAAGGACACGTGCACATGACGGAAAGAAAAGAGAAACGCTAACAATAGAGCAGTGAAACGTAAAATATGAAACTGGGAAACCGAATTACTTGCATTTGTTATTACCTCGGATACTACCACTTGACATACTGCAATTTGTCCAAATATGGAAACTGGCAGTTTTTTTCATGGAAATTTTTCCCTTAAAATGGCCGAAAACTCGATTCGGTAGAAAACTCGAAATTTTTTCATCAGCGTTTGGTATTTAACATGATTTAACAAAACAATTATTCTACTCACGCTTATTGGATATGAGTTTTTGATAGCCGACTCAGTGCTTCGCACCTCGTCTGCTATCTAAAAGCTCACATCAACCGCGCGTTCATGGAATAATTGTTCAAAAATATCACGTGAAAGAGAAGCCATTTGAATGCTTTGACTTCCAATCAAGTTGCGCTATTTCGGTCAAATCCATGCCCAGAAACCATGAAGTATAAGCTTGCATGCGACAGAAAAGGCGTGGTTTGATTGGAATTCAACTTGAGCGTTTCCATTAGGAAATGATGTTCTGCTCCGTGAAATATTTAATACAACCCAGGTTTGTTGGTACGTTCAGATACTAGTCAGTATATTTGGCTCAAAGTACAAACTTGTAACAAATACAGTTACAGATTTCTGACGAAACAAGAATGAACGAAAACAGTACAGGATGTCTTTAGCAGGGTTGACACGGTCCCTGAAAATCCTGGAAAGTCCTAGAATTGGGAAAAGAAAATTCCAGGCCTTGGAAAGTCCTTAAATTTCGGGTTGCGGTCCTTGAAAATCCTGGAATGGGTTAGATATTTCATTTTTCACTGATACCTGTAAACAATATTCAAAACGAGCTGATATACAGAATAACTAAGCTTTATTGGTACAGGAAGCCCTTGAATTTGCATTGGAAAGGTCCTGGAAAATCCTGGAATAGTCCTTAAATTTCACATCCAGTTAACAGGGGCAACCCTGCTTTAGGCTAAACTTCTCTGAGATGGAAATCAAAATTTTCTCGGCCTGTTCACAAGGAAAGTATATGGATAGTTTAGGAGAATTCAGCAGTACGTCACACGGTGTGTTGGGGGCTGAGAAGTTAAGTGGCCTAGGATGAGTCTGAGGTCGTCTTAGAACACCCACCTGCTCATTACATCTGGAACTACGTCCTTCACAATGGCTGCTGTGTCACATGACAGCTTACTGTTGGGAATCGAGAGGGAAGGCGCGTCTTCATCGCTAAACCATGACGTCACAGAGTGCTGCTTTTCAAGGAGTACGTGGTTGTCTCCAAAGTATTGCAGCTCAGCCATCCCTAATAATAATATTAATATTAATAATGATAATAATAATAGTAATAGTAATAATAACAATAACAATTGTATTATTTTCGGTTCGTGAGAGCGGTTTTCCTCCGTAAAATACTAAAAACTGCTAGTCTATAAAAAGACTCAAAGCTTACAAATAATTACAGTAACAAAAAAGATAAAGATCAATCATTTCATTCAATAATAACAAATAAACCACTATCTTTACCAGCCTCCCTTGCCTCAACACGCACTCCAACTCTCTCAAAAAGTTCATACCCTTTCATCTAAAAACACATGTTATTGATTAATTAGTAAAACTAGAATAATTAGAGTAGTTTTTAACTAGTACATGCAGGCGGCAGTGAATTAAATAAAATGGAATAGTTAACCTGAAATGCTCCGTCCTCAAGGGGAACTACTAGTATACTACGCGTAATCTTTAGTTCGAACGGAGGTTTCTTGTGTGTGAGTTCACCCTGCCTTGTCCCCAGGCGTTTAAAAAGCGGTTGTGATGCGCGGTCAGTAGGTGCGCGGGGTCTTTCCCCGTACGCTCCCTTCCCAGAAGCCCCTAGCGCCCCTCCAGACAGAAGCCTGGGGATGAGGCAGGAGTTCACCTCTACCTTGAGGTATTCAGGCCAAGTTTTGCTGTGTAGGACTTAAAAGATGATTTAAGGATGTTCAAACCTCTTTTTACTTTGATGGAAGCCACCCAATAAGTTTTATTAGACTTTTATTGCCTCTTCGTTATGACCTAGCTAGCGACCAAGGACAACACATTCTTAATGCAAGTCGTTAACAGAAACGTGTTTTGCGCTTGAATCGAAGCCACCTATTTCTGTCATTCGAAGTGTAATCTTAAGTGAAGTAATAAGTCAAACTTTGTTCGTGATGAGGGAAGTTGGAGAGGAGACTTGATAGAGGAAAAATATTAGAATGCAATAAACACTGTCACTTGTCTAAAATGCACAAAACTAAATAGCCATTCGGCAAAACTACCACTTTCGTTTCAAATTATCTAAAAAGAGTTCTCAAAAATGTTACGAATTTTTATCGACTTATTGCCCGAATTATTGCCCGCAGTAGCAAGTTTAAGAGCTTAACTCTAGAGTTACGAGCGTTAAGCTTCCATCGAAGGGGCCCCACTCAGATATTTTAGTGGCAAGGGGCTTGACAGAGATTCATATTTCATACCCAAAAATAATCCCAACTTCAGAATTTGCCAAGACAAAAAAATCCCTACATTTTTTAGCATGCCCAAACCCCACACTAGCAGTAAATTGCACTTATCTATAGTTCATTTGAACTGATGAGAAGTACAACCCCCAAAAATCACTGGGGTTTTTTGCGACCAAAAACATCCCCGCGTCTTTCATAGACCAAAAAAGGTCCCCTTTGGCCAAAATTTCAGACCCAAAAAACCCCCCTCGACCCCCCCCCTCCCCCCCGTCAGTAAAATACCAACCTCGATCCCAGGTCTTTTCCCTAGTTGGTGGGAGGGCC
>JAOBRG010373425.1:0-11641 GCA_027574985.1 Umimayanthus nakama
ACTGGCTACGGACACGTTAAATGCCCGGCATGTCGCGGGGGTCGGGGGGCCGTGGTTTCGATTGACTGGCGCATAAACCTAACCACAGGAAGGTGAAGAAGAGATGGGAAGAGAGCAGAGGAGCATCTATCGAAAAGATAGTTATTTAACTACTCCGACATTTATGTGGGTACACACGTCGACTGAAGAAAGGAATAGAAAGCATTTAAAGGTATGAGAGCAAGGAATGCTTACAATCCTCTCAAAGTGCACAGAGGAGTCAGTGCTTGAACAGGCAGGCTGTGAAAACTGTTACTATTCAAGTTTCTGGAAGCAATGCAACGAATGATTAGAAAAACAAGAGATCAAACGAGACAAAATAATAGATAAAAACAAAACAGATAGTTTATTGGTCTGTGTTTTTTTGTTTTGTAGTCCTCGGAATTGTTTTTCACCAATTCCGTATTTGTATTGACGGGACAGGAATATCAATGCAACACTGGCAGGAAGACTTGTTCAATACTAGTTCCGGATAGTTCGGTACATAGCTTGTTTGTATTGTACAAAATTACTTTATCTGCCTATCTGAACAAGAATAATGTTTGCCAGATGTTCTGTTAAAAGGATCCTTAAGAAGTGTGTCGGAGTTTTGGGGTATTATCAAATTATTCTTATTGGAAAACATCGACCCTTACATCTTTTGAATTCTGACTAAGCCATTGAATGTTCCGTTGCTCAGGGTTTGAAGTTTGTTTCCATTAAGGTTCCTGCAAAGAAGTATCGAACGATTTCTGGTATGTCTTCTTCCTTATTCTTAAACAACTTCAGTTTGATCGCTACTTACTGTCATGTGGCATTAGTATAGTAAATCCTGACTTTGGCACGACTCTGGCTTGACTTCAGAATCACAATTGTGCTTCTGTCGTGCTATAGGCGAACCTTATTGTGTTAAGTTCGGCAATGTAGAAGAACGACGTCTGAACTGGGCCTAAGCTATCTAGGCTTTCCCAAGCCGCGCGCGCGCATGTTTTCTCTCCCACACCTTTCAAAATTCCTGCGCTTTGGCCGACTGGAGCGGGAGAATGGAGCGGCTGTGATGCAGGACCATTCTGGCCAAGACTAATGTCAGAACTCGTGTGTATCATTATAAGAACTGGCTGGTTGGACAAACTAGACAGGAAAGCGACCTCACTCTGTCACTGCGTGTAAAATGTCCAACGATTGGTCTGGAGTTTAATGGGGCCGAAATCAAAGCCAGACTTATTGAACATGTTTTGAAACCGTACTGATGATCAGTTGCTTACTTAGTTTCTACTTTTGAGTACTGTTTTTTTGTCTTCTGTATGACGCTGCGAATAACTGAGAAACTTGCAACTCCTACCAAAATATCACACGTTCACGTTCCAAACTTAAAAGGCAAAACCTGCTTTCTACTCACAACGTTCTAAGAGATCTTAAACCAGCAAAACCATGACTTGGTAACGCTAGTAAGCCATTGTTGGACAGTGATCTAAGACAAGAAGAAGTCATGATTAAACCGTTTGATCTAACTGAATGTCTAAAGCGTTTAATGTAAACACCCGGCATTTCAATAAAAAAAACGCAATGTTTACGACTGACAAACTAAAGAAGACACATGTGGCAAGACTGGATTTCACTTACAGTTCGCTCAAGTACGTTAGAGTTTTAAAGGTGAACGAAAGAAACCCTTTTATTTTGTTTCCTGCAAGATTTCTGTCAAAAAAGTGTATATTTGCAAGTTGCCTATATTGCAAAACCTCACAAATCATAAAAATAGTGCTATATTGTTGTTAATTGTAGATTTACCGAAAGTGAGAGTGAATCTCTATCGAGTGTTTAATTAACCCTTTCACTCCAAGCTTATTGATCAACATCAATCTTCTCCTTACAGTATCGGAACAAAACCAGTTGATTGGTTCTAAACTGATCATCCACTAGTCTAAATTAATCCAGACGAAGTGCAAGTTTCTTCTAACCAATTTACATAAAATGTATGAAAATAGGTAACGAGAAGTTGCAAACACGTCATGTTTTTGAGTACTATCAAATTGTCCTTTTTGGTGAACATCGACCCTTACAACTTTTGAATTCTGACTAAACCACTGAATGTTCCGTTGTTCAGGGTTTGAAGTTTGTTTCCGTTAAGATTCCTGCAAAGAATCGAACGATTCTCGGTATGTCTTCAGTTCTACCTTAATCTTAAAACAAGCTCATTAATCAACCTCTTTTGAAAATGATTACGAATTCACCCTACCATTGCTTGCCGTAACAGACAAGTTATTTTTTATAATTTTAATATAAAAATACATACTTTTGAAACAATTGTTATAGCGCACACACAAACACAGCGTTATGAGCAATTGCATCAAACTGTAGACTTGCACATAACATTAGGAATTCTAGGTGTCCGACTCATGATCAGTTTTTTTTACGTAACAAATTTCTGAGAAACGAATTTTTTTTTGTGCTATAACAAATGTAGCACAGGGAGTCCTATCGTGGCACAAGCAGCGATGGGAACAGCTGTATTCGCTTTTTTATCAATTAGACCTATTTTGTCTCTGTTTGTACACAGGTTCGAATCCAGTCGAAAATATCAAATACTGAACAAAATCAGGCCCAAACTGTTTGCTTCAAGTAAAATACATGTGATGCCAATGTAAAAATGATTAATTTTTTTTATAAAAAAGCTGTATTTTTTCTGTTCAAATTATCACGTGATTTCCCTTTCCTCCCAGTGTCATTTTTTCGTCTTTCCGCGCGCGCCCTGTTTTCTCAGGGAGTCTTGGCCCTAGCCTCGGGCACTCGTCTGAGACTGGGGCAAAGTCGGTTGCTGGAGGACATTTTGAAAATGTCCGTGGGTCAAAGGAGGGCTAGAATCACAAGGAATCAAGAGAATTTGGCGGATTTTGAGCTAATTTACGGTGGATAATGGCTTCTGGATTCTCTAAGGTATGTTCTGTGCACAATCAGAGGCAAAGCAGGTTTAATTGATAAATAATCAAGAATAATCGATACAGCTGTTCGCATTGCAGAACTGTTGACACTGTTTCGTTGTTCCGCAGCCAATCTTACTGTACAAGTATCGTTTTCAGTTGCAAATTTTCTTCTTCTTCTTGTTATTATTATTATTATTATTATTATCATTATCATTATTGTTAATATTATTTTTACTAATATTTTTACTGTGGAACTCCGTTAATACGGTCACTAACAGGCCACAAAAATTTGGCCGTATTAACCGGGTAGGGTCAAACTTCATAACTTAAGGGAGATAATGACAAACACATTGCAATCGCACTTTCCAGTGAACAACTGTTCTCTCCAATAGACAACTGAAAATGTAGATAAAACTGTAAAAAGTGTGCGTTCTTTAAATCATCTCGCAATACATTCTTCTGTACAATCAAAATACGACGCTGCGATTAACTGAGGAACTTACAACTCCTACAGAAATATCACACGTTTACCGTTTTCAAATTTTCAAAGTCAGAAACTGTTTTTTACTCACAACGTTCTAAGTGATCTTAAACCAGCAAAACCATGACTTGGTAACGCTAGCAAGCCATTGTTGGACAATGATCTAAAACAAGAATTAGTCTTGATTAAATTTTGTTCTGAACTGATTGTCTGAAGCGTATTATGTGGACATCCTTTTCAAAAAAAACCGCAGTGTTTACGATCCGACAAACTAAAGGAGACACATGCAGCAACAGTGGATTTCACTTACAATTCGCTCAAATACGTTAGAGTTTTAAACGTAAACGAAAGAAACCCTTTAATTTTGTTCTCTGCAAGATCTCTGTCAAAAAAGAGTAAATCAGAAAGTGGTTTAACTTGCAAAACCTCCAACTCATAAAATTAATGCTACATTGCTGTTCTAAAGCTTGGTTTCCATATAACCGTAAGCGCCGCAGACACTGTAGGCGCAGACTGTGCTGCGGTAGTGTCTGCGGCAGTGCCTGCGGTACGTTCAAGTTTTTAGTTTCCATATACCGTATTACTGCCGCAGACAGTGCCGCAGCCCGTTGTAGTTGAAAGCCGCCGTTGAAGTGCGAAACGGCGGCGATAAACACAAGACTTTTATTACAGAATCAACTACTGACCCTTCTCTATGGTTACATAAAATTGCGACAGAGAAGACAAGCAAAACGAAAGCACCGGTTCTGGGTGAGAAAATTTTTTCAGCAGCATAATGGGCGGGGTCAGTTTCATACTTTGTTTATCAGTTGAAACAAGACAGAGAATATTTTTACAGGTACATGTACGTTTATTATGAACCTCATCTCAATCCAGGGAAATGTAAAACTAAAACGCTCAAAACTGTAAAAAATTGTTCTCCCAAGTGTTGTACTTGTTTTGTAGTTTTCTTGAGTCATAAATATGACAAAGTATGGAAATATTCTCTGATAGATTTGCTCAAAATAACATTTTCCAACTTTTCCGATTTTAAAACTACATTGCGCGAAACTAATAACTGCCGTATTCTTGAGGATAACAACAAAACAAGAAAGTTGTTTATGGAACTATTTAGTAACAAAATCAAATCTCATGTTAACTGTTCCTTTAGGGGCTGCACAAGTTTTCCAAGCATTTTCTTTTTCAAAGGGATTCGAAAATCCTCACAGCTTTTGTCGTATAAACATCGATGTTGCTGAACACAATTCATCACCGTTGCGATGTCAACTGTCATCGACTCTTCTTCAGCAATATTCGCCATCAAGTTAAGTTTTCCATTTTGAAGCTAAATGCGGGGCTAAATGAAAGTGAGTTGATGTTATAATTTTGGAGCGAAATTAGTGCCAAATCCAAGACATTTCATCGGATAGTTCGGGTCATGTGGTTTCATATGACACTAGAACGTTTGGGGCGCGTCGGAAACCACCGCAGACAAATGTTTCCATACATTTTTTTGTTTGTCTGCGGTAACGTCCAAGAAAGTTGAACCTTGTTCAACTTTTCTGGCACCGCAGACACTGTGTCGCAGATCACCGCAGTCACCCGAATAAAGTTTTTCCATTAACTGAACACTGCCGCAGACACTACCGCAGTACGGTCTGCAGCGCTTACGGTTATATGGAAACCAAGCTTAAATTATTCAAGATCTCCTAACCAATTTATATAAATTGTTTGTAGGTAATGAGAACTTACAAACACGTATTTTGGCACTAGTGCGAGTGAAAGGGTTAAGAACATGAAAGAAATGTTTGTTTCCAGTACAAATATGTGTTAATCCGCATGAAGCTAACAACAATCCTTTGCGTTTACTAGACCAATGGCGGTCTGTGCAAATGGTTTCACTGCGCTCCAAACATCATAATCGAGGCCGCTTTCAAAGTGTGCATATAAAGTTTCTGTTGGCGCAGCTGGTTCTAGTTCTTGTTCCAACTGTTTGATTATTCCAAGCTTTCGAGAAGGAAACAGCAGAGCTAGAGAGGCGCCTTGCTTTTCATGTCCGGAACACGTCGTCCGAGAAATCTAGAACTTTATTGTATATTTTGTAGCCCGCGGCACATGTCTTCTGTCATTCGCTCTGTGTTTGCCTTTTTTTTACAGATTTTCATAGTGGGTTTGTTGTTTGCGGCGAGTTGAGGCCATGTTCCGTTTTTCTTCGACTTGTACCATCCATTCTCACCACATTAAATTATCTTCACATTTTAACTCAATATTTCGGGAAGATTTGCAGACGAGCGAAAATTACGAACCTGTCGCCACACAGTTTCCGTCATGACTCATGGTCAGTAACCTTTTTCAAAAACATCAGAATGCAGTGGAAAGATTATTATAGGACTTACAATTTTCGCAAATTTCTGAAACCAGCAAAAGTCTGGCTGGTGATAACCTGTAAACTGTTGCGGCGTAGCAACCTGTAGGAAGCCCGGTATACAAAGTAACAAAATGTTCTTGTGGAGATATTATAAACGACAGCAATCTTTAGTTGAGGTGCATGTACAGTTTACGCTATAACTAACTGAATGCGTGTGAACAGGAAAGTTTTTAAAAATCCTTTATATCATGTCATATATCTTTATCCAACAAAAACTATGGCGTAAGCACACTGTAGCAGATAGCTTTGCGTAATCACTTGTAAATTGGTTATAAAGGCATTTATTTCTGTTTCGACAGATGAAAAGTTAATGAGTTTTGGGGGGCGCCTTAGTAATTGTTGTCTTTCAATTTACGCAGTACAGTGGAGCCCCGATACATGGAACCCCGATATTTTGGGGGCCAGCAAAATTGCAGTAGCTTGTGTGGGTAAAAGCTGATGTAACGAACCCTGTTATAAAGAAAACCCCGGTATAACAAACCAAGTTTCTTGGTTCTTTTTTGAGGCCACATTTTTCCCAGATACTAACCAAAAAACAAGTACAAGTATTTTGATATAATGCACCAGAAATTTCCAGAGTTTCAAGAGAGTTGTTCTTTGTCTTAATGAAGCGCAGATTACATGCATCAGAAGCACTGTCATGTCACCGTCGGGGAAACAACTTACCATTTTTATTGTACAGTTTATTAAGTTTTGAAAACAAGTAATTAATCCCGGTATAACGAAGTTTGTTGTGTTTTTTTTAAAAACAGCTTAGTTCGTCAAACCGGGCTCCGTTTGTAACGGAGCTTCTTAATAACAAAGCAAATTGTCCAGATTATTATACCGCGTTCATACCATGCACTAAACATGACTATATTTTAAAAACTGGCTCAACTTTGAAATCTTGCTTTTGTAATGTGTTCATAGGTTTTTTCGTGTTCTGAAATGAGCATTTTAACGCCTTAACGACAAATTAACATACTTATACTAGTTTTAAGCCAGTTTGAGTACTGCAACTGTCAAGGTAATTTTCAACTACGGTTTACTTAAACCAGTTTAAAGCGAAGTGTGAACGTGGCTTTAGTCTGCCAGGAAAGTAATTGGACAAAACAAAACTTACAGGGTGCCTAAGTAAGTCAAGTTGTTGAGTGTAACTGGGTGCATTTTATGAATATTGTTCCAGGAAAGATGTCTGATGAGGAAAAACTATTGGAAGACAAAATAATTCTGACCAACAAGGTTACAACAAGCTTTGTGAGATTTTCTGTGTCTATGCCGAACATAAAGTGCGATTGGACAGTTGGAGAAACTGGGGGTTGGAATTAGCTCTCACAACCCAATTGACAGCCAATGGAAATATAAAGTTGTCTAATATTTTCATGGTCGATAAAAATAGAAAAAATGCAAAGTTTTAAGCTAAGGTTTGCGATGGTTTTAAAATCAGAAAATGAACAAATAAATCTAAAGTGTATTTTCCTTCTTTGAGGAGATTTGTGTACGCGAAGCGAAAATCGTAGTTCCAAGTCGAGTAAACTCTTCTTCCCCAGTCACAACACGGTTACACGAATTCATGAGTTTCGAGTTTCGAGTCATACTCGCAACACTGCCCTATAGGAGGTTCATAAAAGCTATTGAAAATTAATTTTATTTCTCCTTCGCAGTTTCTTCCACAAATCACAAACCATATATTTTTTTCTTAAGAACAGGTACATGTAGCTCTATATATGTGTGTACAGATGTATAATGACTAATTACAACTGAGGTTATATACAAAGTTACCAATAAAAATCAGTGCTGTGGATAAAGAGAACACAGACTGTAAACATCAATAAGTGAACTTAATTTCAAAGTAGCTAATTTAGAGAACGACGAGTTTTAATTAGCTAACACTAGCAACGGAAATCCATTCTGGCGCAAATTTGGTTTCGCTCTTCGCTACACTAGCTCCGGGGGACTAGGGTATAGGGCCCCACGCCCTGTATTCCCTCATGAGGCCCAGTCCCCCAGAGCGCAGCGAAGAGGAAGAACGAGTGGGGCCAGAACTGTAGTACATCAAGGAAGCACACGCCGCAGCAACGACGGAAGCGAAAATACGTTCTGTTTGTTGTTGTTTAAAAAAGCAGTGGGGCTCCAGGCTCGAAAATTCATCCTCTTCCTCGAGTCCCAGCATTCACATACACACTTATGATGTAACTTAGCGGGATTCAGTCCGGGGAATTCCGTTTAGCCGGTGAATACTGTTCACTCTTTAACAACAAGACTAGCACTGACTTACAAATATTCTAACACCCTTGAATCAGGCAAGGCATGACTCTCAACAATCTGTATGTTATTGTGCTGCAGAGATCTATTCAGGTATAAAATGCGTGAACAAGCTGGTCAATGAACTTCCACAAATCACAAAATGAGGCTTCTCAAACTCGTATTAAATTTGACCGTCAGTTTATGGCATTTATAGATGAATAAACTAATATTGCTAAATTAACTTTTCGCCTTTAATCCAAAATGCCGTTTTCAGTAGTCGTCGGTTTTTTCAGGTACGTTTGGTATAATTATTCTTTTTTCATCCGCAGTATATATTTTGTTTAAAATTGACAAAGAGTTAAAAACAAGGTACAGTATGCAGGTACTTCATTCCTACAACCGTCACAGTAGGGCGGGTGACGTCATTTCCCCAGAATCGGTGTTATTTAGGTGTTTCCTTTTTTTTGTGCAGAAAGCTAACACAGCCAAAAACCCTTGATTAAAAGCACTTGGTCAATATATCAAACAATAAACTTTGATTTTAGCCCATTCAAAGCATTTGAATGCTTTGTATTGCAGGGTTACTTAGGATTTAGAGAAATGTGAACTGAAAAACAGGAAGTTGTGGAGTTGGCACTCGTTGAATGCCAAAGGTGGTCAATGTTGTGTATATTTTTGAGCTTTTTAGCATATAGGGTCTTTAAAAATTATTAAAACAAACCAAAATTCGGAAAAGAAAAAATTCGGAAAGTCAAAATTAAACTATTATGGCGCCATTCGCCAGATATTGCGTTTTGCCTTTTTATTTGCATGACGTCATTGATGACGTCACAGATCGGCCGAAAAAAAAATTGAGATGATATTTTTCCTAAATTGTAGAGTTCAAGGTTACCAAAATAACTGATCCCGAGCATCATATTCCAGTTTAGTGTAAAGAATAAACAAGAAATCCAACTTTCAGCTAAACATGCCCTTCAAAATGCTTCTGCCATGGCAACATCAGACCCCATAACCAAATTTTTACCACATCACCAAACTGCCAGATAAATTTGAGAAAAACTCATATGATATAGAAGGATTATCTTTAACTGTCTGAAATAGCGAGCTATTCTAAGTTGGCGCGGGCATCAAATGCCCCCCCCCCTACCCGAAAGCGGAATAGGTTTAGTGTATTATAACTGTATTGTGTTTAAAAAGAAAAACTGAATACGAACTATAAATATATCTACTTAGGGTGCATTCGATTGACCCTATTCTGTCTATTCCGAAATAAGAATCTAATTTCAATTTTGTCTCCTCATTCGCAGAGCATATAAACACTTAGTAAAAAGTAATCACTGGGGCAAAATATACAACTCAATTGTGCATTTATTTTAAATTGGCAGGAATTGTGGCCAAAATGATTGAACAAAGTTTTTATTCTGTTTATTCCTATTCCGGAATAAAGTCAATCGAACACGCCTTTAAATAAGTTTGAAGAAGTAAACCAGGACAAACAGGTGTCGAAGTCTTGATAAGGTGCTAAATGTTCCATTAAGCAGCACTCTAAGCTTGTTTTTATATAGAGCCCTGAATTTGGTAAATTCAATATTAACACATAACACCATCGGTTTCACAAAAAATAGTATTTAGCAGGAATATTTTATTGTTTGTTCCGTCAAAACAAAAACGTTTTGGTTAGCTACTTTGAAATTGATGGGGCTGACAAGTGACTTGAAGTGGTGGGACTGAAAACACTTTTTTCTCAATAACTCTTTATAACTTTCAAAAAAGTGCTAGAGCTATAGCACTATCAGACCCCGTCCACACGTAGCCGGGTGTTTTCGAAAACGGAGACTTTTTTATCCGAATACGGCTACCGTCCGCATGTAACCGGCGTTTCCGGGCAACGAAAAGGGAGGTTTTCAAATACGCTCTCCAGGGTTGAGAATTTTAAAAACGGAGGTTTTCAATCACAGATCGTTGAAGTGCGTTTGACGGTCTTTTAAAAAAAGTTAGCACTCGCCTTCATTTCTCCTAGACTTTAGACTGGGTCAATTCTTACTGTTATTTAATACAACAACAACATTCAACAACAGTTTTAGGTAATCGTCAGATGAGCGACTCAACTCATATGTGCATATGGCACCAGAGCACTGCCATCGTTTTAGTATTTTGCAATAATATATGTTTTTAAAATTGGTTAAAACCCTGCACCACACAACGTAACATTTTGAGAACTCTACTTCCAGCTATGCTTCTGTTTCCGCTCCGATTATTTTCAAGATGTAAACAAGACTGGTTTGAGTCACGCGGAGAGTTGCTAGATTAAAACATTTTAAGTCACTGAGGACATTTGGTAATTAAGTTGTCAAAGTAGTACTCAACAACTCTTTGCCCATTCAAGTTGTAACAGACGAGATAAAATCCTGACGGTACAAATTAATATGCGATCACTCAACAGCCTACCTAACTGACATTTGTCTGCGGCCGAAACTCGACTCGCTATGGTCACGGTCGGACAATGCGAACAAATTATCCATACTCATATTCCCATACATTAACAATTTTTACAAAATAGTCGATGCTAGTTTTTAAAGAAGTCTGCGTCGGTCCGCAAAAGTTTTACAGGTGTGCGAACAACCGTGGCTCTGTGAGCTTAATGATAATCCTATCGATTGATTGTTGGCTGTTGCTTACAGATACATGTCTGAAAGAAACTTAAATCGATGATTTTAGCTCGGCATCGAAACTAACGACACTAACCCTGCAAAATACATCGTTACAGATGTCGTGACAAACATCTCCACTTGTGTTTCTTTGCTTCACAACCTCAATTCACACAGTAATCGAAGCACATGTTTTTTGACATGTCTCTCGCGGTCTTTTTACCCATTCAAGTTGTTACAAAGACAAGATAAAATCATGAACACATGATACGTGATCACTCGATAAAGTACTTACTAACTGACCTGACGTTTGTCGGCCGAAACTCTACTTGCTGCAGTTACGGTCGAACAAGGCGAGAAATTATCCAGAACATTGCAACTAGTACACTATAAACATTTGGGTCCAGACACTCCTTGCCTCAGTTCCTTGTGCTGAAAGAAACTAAATTCGATGTACACGCTTTTTTTTCTTAACTTTTTGGCAATTTCAGCCTAAAATTGTTCTAAAATTGTTCTTATTTCCTGATCTTTTTAAACAGTGAACTAGTTGCCCGGAACAATAAATGTAAAACGGCACTTAGAAACATGTGTTTGAAACTGTCGTTACAGCTTTCGCGAACGTGACGAGCTTGTTTATCACTCTTCTAGCGCCCGATGGCGATGGCGATGACCAAGCTAAATTCTGACAGGTTTTGTTTTCAAGTACAACTCAATCTGTGTACTACGGTGGCCGATATGGACAAAACACAAAAACAAAACTCACAACACAAAAACGAAACGCACAACACAAAAACAAGACTCGCAACACAAAAACAAGACTCGCAACACAAAAACAAGACTCGCAACACAAAAACAAAACTTAAAACACAAAAACAAAACTCGCAATACAAAAACAAAACGCGCAGCACAAAAACAAAACTCGCAACACAAAAACAAAACG
>JAOBRG010373436.1:1268-11640 GCA_027574985.1 Umimayanthus nakama
ATTACCGATCTCTGCTTTGGCTATATTTCGTTTTTCTAGTCCTAGCAAGTTGGAAATTGAAAAACCTGGGGTGACGAGTTCTGTTTCTTGAGACATTTCGACGCAGGCTTGGATTCGTCACAGAGTTAAGTTAGCTGGAGAAACTTGCTGAAGAACTTTCACCTGCAAACGACCAATTGAAATGACAAACCTACATTCAGCAGTAGTTTTATACCTTCTATACCTGTCAATATCGCCATTTCTATAAAAAGTCCTTTACGAAAATTATATCAATTAGCAGCAGAAACAAAGCTGGCTTAATACAAATCTTGTTAATCTATTGTGTTCAAATTCTTGCCATCGAATGTTCAGAGTATAATAGATCTATGGTTTAAACTATTAGGGGTGGTATGTTTGGAGCTTAAATGTATGAACCATGTAATTAGCCAATTAGCGTTTCATTCAGGTGTCTTCATGTACAATGAACAGGAACAATTGTAGCATATTCTTTGCTCGTTCAGCACAACATTAACACATGGCTGTGGATTGTGTTGTTAATTTAATGCGTAAATAATAGAATAAATTGGGGGTTAATTCTTGTGTCAAATCAGAAATCACACTGAAAGCATGTCTGTTTTCTTGTGTTCCATTATAGTATAGCTTGTTTTCTGCCCGTTTTAAAAAAATAAAATCGAGATTCCAAGACAATTTTTAGATTCCAAGTTTTAGGTTTCAGTTAATCGCAGGGCAAGGAGCGTGTCCCATTAACTCCCTTGACAAGCACTTTCCGATATTTGCTTCATTGAAACCACAATTGTCAACAAAAGAGTTTCAAATCAATGCCTTAACTAGAAATGCTGATTGTGTGAAACTGCGAATTATGTCAGAAATATAACGGAAATCTAGTTACGCAATAATAGTTCGGTGCGCATTACAATGCATACTAAACTACTGGACCAGGCATGTTCAATCGCTTTATCAAATTACCAATTGATTTACTGACTTTTTTAAAAATGAATTGTTAAAATTTGCTGACTGAAATAAAGTTAATCGCGTAATCAGCTAGTCTTCATTCAGCCAAAAACCAATAACGATGCATTGGGGTATTTTTTTTTTTGAGCGGAAACAGCTTTAGCGGCTTCCACTGCAAACTGTTAAAAGTAATGCCGGTGCGCGAGTACTGTAAATGAACAGCAATGGTGAGGAACGGAAAGTGGAAAGGAAATATTAAAACACTGAAAAACCCAGGAGGGGAGGTAATTTTTTAATCTCAAAGCTTACTTGAAAATTTATGGAATATTAATAATTTTAATGAAAACCGTCGGTCTAAAATGTGGCTATTTGTGCTTTTTTTGCTTGTATGCAAACAATTTATACAGTAAAAAGGAAAAGGAAAACGGAAATAATTTTCGATAATTTTAAAAAATGTAGTTTTTGTTTGTGACTGTAAAAGAAAGATACTCAGTTCAAGGATGAAAAATGACGCTAGTTCACTGTCGGTTTTCCAATCAGTATGATACCCTTTATTGCATTGCATAATTGATGTATGTTCAAACAAGCTCCTAGTTTGGACCCGATATACACATAAGACTGGACTTATGTATAAAAATTGATAAAGTGCAACGAAGTTTTTGTATTAGTTTGTCGGCTAGCCCTTACAAAGGATGTTTTTGATCCAAAGTTGAACTTTTGAAGAGCTTATTTTTATGACCAACCAAAACTTCACTTAATCGGGGTGTACAAATTTCTAAATATCGGTTGCTGATATCCTTGTGAACAGCACTGCTCGAAACAACTTAACTCACTTCAGAAGTCTAAGAGGCAAAATGTAGATCGCTCCCAATATTCTTTTAAAACAACTGGTCATGCTCAATATTTTTGTCTTAGTTTTCATTGGCTTTGTGTTTATCAAAGGTAAAATATATTTTTATCCCTTTTTCGGATACTTTCAGTCGGCTTAAACTGTTGCGAAATTTTGTTTATACTGGTTACCCATTTAACCGCTGCTATGTAGGCCAAAGTACGAGTGTTTTAACGGCTCAAAAAGAAAAGATTGAGTACTAGGAAAGCAAAATCACGTACGAAAAATTTTGTTTTGTGGCTTCCATCCTAGACTATTTCAAAGTTGTAAATCAAGGTACCCTGGATTTCTCGATGATTAATTTTGTACGTGTGGCATGTGTAGTCTTTCTTAGTTAGCCTCAAAGGTCCTGATACAAACGGCGTTTACTGTGAAATCAGCCTCTTCAGCAACTTAACGGATTCTTGTATTCTTTAGAAAAAAGCTGCTTAGTTCTAGTAGAAAACTTCAGGTGCTGATAATGTCATGTATCGTATTTTTCACTAAAGACACAATTACCTGTTGTACTGTTAATCATTGGTCTCCACAGGTTTTTGGAGCTATGTCTGAACGATATCGCCAGAGTCGCGGCCGTTCTCAATTTTTTTGCTTTGCTTGTAGAGTTTATTTTCTTTGATTTTATAATATAAAACTACAAACCTGCTTTGAAACTTTGGCCTAAAACAGGTTCTTATGCAACGCAAATTTAAAATCTAAGTGCCTAAAACCTGTTTTTAATCTATGTTCTTGTATGCAGCTTTTGCCTGAGGGTGTTCCTATGCGCCTTGTGTGAGTGTTAGATCAAGGGTTTGTAGACCGGTGTACAGCCCATGAGGGGGATTAATTCGTGCATTCAGTGAGGAAAAGTTAGCAAATGTACATCTAAGAACGTGAAGTGACATTTGTCTTGCTGGAAACAAATCAAATCATCCGATCGGCCTCCTTCGGACTAGTACTGACTATATTGCTGCTCATATCCGGTAGTATTTCTCGGTAGGTGGTTTACAGTCGCATTTGGTCCGCGATTAGTTCAAAAATGGAATTAGGGTGGTGAAAGTTGTCGTATTTCATGGCAAACGAATACAGTTCACAAGTATATACCCTTCATCTATAATCAAAATTATTTCATAAACATGCAAAACATAGTGTATTTATTCAGTGGAGTATATAAGTTTTATTAAGCAAAAATAAAAAAGTCTTTCCAGTTGCGAGTATTCGGCACCGTATTGCGGGTCATAATCAAGATCAATTTCGATGAGCGTTATAGCTGAAAGTGGAACAGACTTAGTGAGTTCATGGGATCGTAATACACCTTCCAACTTGGCAAAAAAGACTTCCTTTATTTTTCTTTCTTTTATGTTCCACTTCACGCAATCATTTCAATTTGTATTTGCGGTTTCTTACTGATAATGCTTTTAAACTTTTGTTGCATTTATCTTCTTTTGAAATAACATCCGTTTTCAGAAGAAAGGTCTAGTTTCTTCAGTGTTGCGTGCAAACTAATCAGCTCTGTCAAATATAAACGATACTCGAACAATGGTTGTCATACTTGCACGTAATCTGACTCCCCAGAAGCGTTGCAGAAAACGATCAGTTTTATTCCTCTTTTTTTTCTCGACAAATTGTGGATACGTATAGGAGAGTATGAAGATTTTCAAAGTGGAGAGTGCATGTAAGAGTGATTAATAAAATCATACAAGTCCTTTCATCCAGCCAGAAAAGGTATGAATACAGAGAAAACGATCAGCTCACAGACATGTATAAAACAATAAAGTATGCAGGGAAGTGACTTGACTTGAAGATAGATTTTGAAATGACTCTAGCTGTCATCTGTATGGTCAGATGAGATTTTGGTCTTCAATAAAAAGCATCGCTCAACTAGGGTCTCTTACGGAGAACTTTGGCGAGTTTTGCCAGTGGACTGAATGTGATAACTGACAAGGTTATTTCTATATAGAATCTTAGAATTTATCTCCTCGTGTTTGTCACATTCCAGATGGATGTCAGTTCATGAACGAATTGAGTTCGAGGAACAATAACGTTAATCACCGCGCGAAAACGTTCAATCAAAATTTGACTGTTCTGAAACTTAATAGTCGACTTATTTTTCAACAAACTAACTATTTAGTTTCTACCCCTTACTAATTGAAAACCACGATAGTCCGGTATCATATGGAAGAGACAAATACACGATAAAATAGGTAGTGATGCCTGATGGAAGTCAAAACTATAGTAGCCCCTTTTCTGAATCGTTTTGTTTGGTACTTACAATCGATTGCTCGCTTTGTTACGCTTTCAATGTCTTTTCTCCCTAAAATTTCCTGAAATTAGCATATTGATGCTTGTGCACATCTCTCAAAACGTCTTATGATGCCTTCTACCTAGTCTGAAATGATAATAATTAATACTGCAGTAGCTATCAGAATCTTGACTTCACTTCCTCTGCCCCTTCCTACAGCTTTTTATTAACACGAAATCGCACTCCTCCAGCATCAAAAGAAGAACATAGGGGCTACTAAAGTAGCTTGTTGGAAGTTGGTGTAGTTTTCGTTCACATAATGCAATTTTGTGGAAAGATTGCATAATTTGTCCCTTGGGGTGGGAGAGTTAAGTTTTGCGTCATCTTCCTAACGGTTGCGACATCCCTTATTACTTTAATTTGCTACCGTCTGCCATCAAATCAAGTTTAAACCTTTGACATCTTGCTTAGTAGTAAGACGATAAAGTGGAAGATGGAACAAGCTTTTAAATAAGCCAAGGTCTTGGAAATGCATGTTCTCTACTTTCAACGTTTCTACAGTCGAGCTTGATTGGGAAACTGAATTTTGCACTCTTTGTAATGGAGTGTTAATGCTTCCTTGTCGTCAGACAGTTTGTTTATTTATTTGCAAAAATAAACAATGCTAAATTGACATCTTTTTTTCTAAATTTCCCTCCCTTGCGCGTTTCTTGTCTTTTTAAACAATTCTTTTTGGCACGAATATGAGTCCACAATATTAACCTTTCAAAAGGCTTTTGGAAAACGAACAGCTTTGTTTTACGCTTTATTGTTTAGGTAAAGACGGACTAAGTAGTTCTTCCAAATTGACAAATTTGGACGAGAAAAATTGCCGTCATTTACCTTCTTCTTGATACGAAAAGAAGGTATACAAAACAACCATCGTATGAACCCTGTACTCGCTACACACGTTTCTGCAAAATTGTAATAACAATTTGCAATCAATTAGTGCAGCAACGAAATGCTGCCTTGCGCAATTTCCTGCTTCCTTCGGATTGTAAAATTATTTTCTTTAAAAATTGTTTGACTGTGAATCGTTACACCCATTTTGTTGGTGAAGTGCAATAGTAATTAAGTCACAGATTTGTTTTTCACTCGGCCTTCTCGAAACTCCAACAATACAGTTAAGAAAGTAGTAGTCGAAACTTCAAAAGTAATTTTAAAAGCTTTGAATGTTTCTTAAAATTTTAGTAGGTTTCTGACATTAATCTTCGCAAGATTCCTTCAAGCACTATCATCAAGCTCTAAATATATTGACCTTTCTTTACAGCAAATAAAACTACACGTTAATTGAAAAAGTCGATACAGAGCTGTTAATTTACGGAAATCATACAATTCATGGCTGCCTATTAAATATATAACTAGCTTTTGTCAGTTTATCAACCATAGAAGAGTCACGTAAAAGAGATTAGACAGCAAGTTTTTTCAAAATAATGGTAACTTCAGAGCTCAAGCACAAACCGACTAAATAATGCTGGAGGCAGTCGTTAGCAAAACATAAAATAGCTCCGTCCTTGACAACCTTGTTTTAGTTTTGTAAGTTTGTTTACTTTTCTGTGAAAAGGGTGACTCAATCCTTTACGTGTGTGTAAATCGGTTCTGTAAAACAATTCACGCGATGCACGTATTGCAAAAAGGACTGACATTACTGTTCGTTGTTTAACTTTTATGCTTAGATGCAAAAGCATCTCTATAAATAAGTGTTGAACCCTTAAATAAATGAAAAGAAAACGACGTATTGGTTTTGTCAAGTCAGTGCTGTCAATCTCAGTTTTGGAGCCTTGCTCAAACAATGATTCCAAGCCACTGTATTGTTTTTCTATATGGCAGAGTGCTTTTTAAATCATTCTGATTTCGGAGGGAGTTAAACTACTTTTCTTGTAAAAAACGTTTTAATAAGAAACTTGACAATTACAATGTTATCGCACGGGCCCGGTTGCTCGATAATGGGTTAAATTTAACCAATGCTTAGGCGAAACTTTCAGACTTACATATCAACTAACTTATCTCGAAACACCCCGGTCTTTCTAAAGTATTATTGAAGTGCAATCCAAGAAAACCCAATAATGTAAACCAGAAATGACATTGGTTAGTAGTTTACCCTTTTTTGAACAACCGGGTCGCTAGCCACATTTTCCAGCTTGACCTGTTTGGCTGTTCACTGCTGTAAAAACAAATTGAACGAATAGTTGCACGGAAAATTCCTGGAACGAACGAGTTACCTGTGAAGGTATTCTGCCTTACCCGTTCACATCATTTCGAACGGAGCTTTACTCTTTATTTTGGAGCAAGACTTGCTTTTTTAACGAAACCGGTAGTCGCTACCAAAATATCGCAAGGGCTCTTAAGTTTGGTAAACAGGAGATTCTATTAGAGTCTGCTCCGACGAAGACCAAACCTTACAGGCGAAAAACAAACATGTACCATATCAATCCTTGTTGGTTAAAGCTTACTCGCTAACGTTAAAGAAAACCAAAGATTTTTTTTCGAAACTGCACCTAGTTTTCCAGGTAACTGGTAAAGTACATCACGGCCAGTCGCGGTGTAAAACTCGGGTGCAACCAGCTCAAATCTTACCGCGGGAGCAAAGTGTTTGAAACATTTTAGCGGGAGAACCGCTTTTGAAATATATGAAATAAACTTATTGAAACAACCTCGAAATAAAAAACTAGAACGCTGTAGGACAGATCCAGGATTTAGTGAGATGGGGTTTGGACAGACGTCTGCATACATTGTCTAATTGTTGTTGTTGATTAAGAAGTCCTTTTTTCACAGGAAAAAATAGGTTGAAAACATTTGCGTTTCACTTTAGGCGGTTCGACCGAACCACTTTGGATCCGCCCCCGACGCTGTCTAAGAACATTTAAGGCTGAGGATCTGAAAAACATTAAAAACGTTCGATCTCAGCTCATAAAATAGATATTCTGATTTGAAAAGATGTTTGTTCCGAATGTCGTTGCAAACGCCATCAGTATACAAAGCTATGATTGGGTCACAGAGTAAGTTCTCCGTCTGCGGCTCTCTAATAAAAGTGAAACTTAAGTGTAGCTCAGTCCCCTAATTTCTGTTCAACTTCGAGAATTAAGTTATTGATAGTGAAAGCCTACACAGTTGTTAGTTAGCTATCTATGAAAATATTCCATAGTTTTGCTCTGATTATATAGCAGACACACCAAAGTTTGTGAAAAATCACTAGCGAGCCCAGCTTTTTATAAGAAATGAGCGTCAGGAAGCACTAAAGATGTTTTTTTAAAAAAACAAACCAATTCTAAATTATAGGCGCCTCAATGATTTTTTAACCGTGTATTTCATAATGGCGTTGTCCTTATCGAAGATTGGTTTATGGGGGTGCAATACTCCGGAGGCGGGATATCTTTTTTAAAAAATTAGTCTCAGTTGACAACTCGAATTTTACCCTATAATCTGAGAAACACTTTTATATGTGCAGTCTTAGAATTGTCAGAAACAATCGAAACTTTTTTCCAAAAACACGAAATATTCGACCACTATGGCTCAATACAAAGTTACAAAACGCCCCATTCGAATTACAATTGTAGAGTCTTGGAAGGCTAGTCGAACTTAACTATTACGTTTAAGTTTTACCACAAGACGACAGATTCTAAAATGACTTAATACCGAAAAAGTTGTTTTTGTTATGAAGCATGGAATAAAAAAACATTACAGTCCAAGAGCTAACTGGCAGATGTGTTGATAGGAATTAGAAGTCGACGAGAGACTTTGCAATTAACATTCAAGCGCGCGGTTAAACGAGGATTGAAAAGAGCTGCTCATTATCAACTCGTTTAAATACTGTGAGTGTAAGTTGATAGCGCACGAAAAAGCTGAGGAAGCAGATTAAATAAGAGTCAGATTTGAACTCTTTTCGAGCTTTCATGTGACACGTTTGACTCTACCAAAGTGCACGAGAATGGTGGTTTAAAATTGAAATCAAAAGTTTGAACTCTCGTCAAGTTTCTTGAAAACTAAGTTAGTTTTTAAAAACTTTACGTGCTCAATATTAAAAGTGTATGAGCAATGATAAATGAGCATAGAGAACAAGAAAGTTAGCAAGAACGGCGCATAATGAGACCCCAACTGAGAAGGTCATCGTTCACGGATATCAAGATTGGACGTGTTCCAACCCAATGAGAGCACATGCGAGCTGGCACTGACGACTACATGCGTTCGAGCTTGGAGAATCGCGATAAACGTAACATTTTTTTCTTAAAAGTTTTATTATCAATTACGCTGCCATAAGTTGTAAGATTTTATTTCTCAGCAAATTTGAAAACTTTTTGTTTTATATGGCACCGATTAAAAAGCAGCTAAACTGTCGGCAAGTTTTCAAATTTTGTCTACATATATGTGGTTCCTCTTTTTCCTCGGGCTATAGGAAAGGTCCTTCAATGGTATAATCGAGCTTTAATGTTAATATAATAAGTTGAGTTTAAGCTCACTAAAACCTAAATTACTGTCCTTGAACAAGACTATAGTTGCAGTATTTTCCAAGTATTTTACACAGAGTTGCCGCCAATTTGGCGCTTATTTAAGGTATTCACTCCCAGACCCCGGCCCCTTCAGGTTAACTCGATCCAGTCCCAATCTCGATTGGCCTCGTTTTCAAGTTTTTCAACTGCTCTCTAAGATCTGGCTGTACTTCGCTCTTCATCATTGTTTAAAAAGCACATATTTTAGCACTACTAAGATGTATTTTACTCAATATTGCTTTTTGTAAATTCATCGGTTTGTACACAACAGTATACCATACTGTTTGTTATGAATTTGGCAAGCTCTTGTTCCTTTCCAGTGCATCTTATTCTTCTGTCGGTAATTGCGATTTTCAATGTGTCAACCGCCATTGCTGGTAAGTGAGTTAAAGTATTTGTGATTTATACTCGTTTTACTATCGTAACTTAATGTGTTTTTTTTCTCTTAACAAATATTAAGAACGCTTGTTATAGCTCGATTTTGTTTTAAAGAAGTTCTGAAGTTCGATGTCAAAACAAACTTAGAGACAAATGTTACAGTATCGTAGTGGCCGATCTGTTCCGTGTTTTTGTTTTACACAATCTTTGGTTTCCAACACAAAAAATCATCTGCATCAGTGTCAATGAAAGTGAAATATGTTCAGTTGTATTACCTCTAATTTTGAAATGTGCGAAACAGAAAGCATACATTTATCGTAATAACATCCACATGTACGAAAACTATATGTTGTCAGTTCCCAAATAAGTTGATAAAAATCTTGAATATTTTGTTTGATTTTGAACCCCAGTCAAACAGATACCATTACTAAAAAATGCTGGCAATGCACGTACTGGATTCGTTTACCAATAAGGTTATCATAAAAAACATCTTACCTGTAAATAGTTACACATACAATTTGTTTCTAAACTTGATAACAGAAGTAAATATTTATTAGTAATAAGTTTAATAACACTACTAAAAAGTACTTCATTTTATAGACTGATCTTGAATTAGTTCCCCGGTTAACTGCCAAGTTCTCAAATGTTATTCACAAGAACATTTAGAAAAAAGAGATATATATTAGAAGTTGATCGCTCACAAAGACAGATCTTACATTTTTAATTTCTTTTTCCTATTTTCTTTCAGATTGTAGTGATTTTATATGGAACTCAAGTACAAGCAATGCTACCGCATCCTCCTTCAAATCCTTGCACGAACCAAATAAGGCTCGACTGAACTCAGAGAGCAGCTGGTCCCCAATCCGAAGTGTTGTAGGCGAATGGCTTATGCTTGACTTGGGGGAAGTCATGATCCTAACTGGCACAGCTTTGCAGGCCCCAAGAGACACATTAGTGACGAAGGGTGCTGTGGTTACGTCATACTACGTGTACACCAGCCTTGACAATACGACTTGGACTCAAGTGCTACACGGCAAGCGCTTGGCAAAGGTGTCCATCGTTTAACCGTGTGAATGTAAATGTTTATGCTCTGTATTTATGCATGGTGCCTATGCAGTATTGTTTTGGGGAAGGGGCTGGAGGGGGGCCGACTTGGCCGAGTGAAACGTAAAATTACTGCCAATGCATTTAATTTTAAAAACCTAGCCAATGAATTTGGAGAACACACCTATTTAATTCTTTCTTATCTCCATAATTATGCTGGGGCCCCGGGCCCCTCCCCTATCTGCTGCACTGATATGTGCACGCTTATGTGTATGCATTTGTGTTTGATTTTGTTTGTGTTTGTGTTTGTGTCTGTGTCTGCGCTTGTGTTTGTACTTTTGTTTGTGTTTGTGTTTGTGTTTGTGT
>JAOBRG010373458.1:0-26206 GCA_027574985.1 Umimayanthus nakama
ACCAAGAAAAGCTTTCAGTTTTGACAAAGTGCAAAGTACACGGCCGCCATCTTGGATTTTAAAAAATTGTATTGCGCCATACCTATGACGTCACAGGTCACGTGTAACATAAATTATTTTACAGGGAATATCGATTAATTGCTTTAAGGACTAATAGTTAGCACTTGTTTAAACAATTTTGTTAATTATTGGAGAAAAATACTAAAAATGTCAAAATTTGAGTAAACATGGTGTCAAAAACGGTGTTGCCATGCCAACATGTGATCTCCTTGAGGCAAAATTTTTCCAGAAACTTGTTCTGCAATAAATTTTAGTAAAAGTGACTAAATTTGGCTAGTATTACTTTAATATTAAGGAAGTTCTCGAAAGTTGAAATCGGCGCGGGCACTTTCCGCCCCCCCCCAGGTGGAATAGGATTAATTTCCTACATTTTTGTTTACTACAATCGCTTAACCAATTTCAGTGTGTCATGGAAACCAATTAAGCACCACGTGGTTTCGTTTAATTAAAACTACAATAAAGGTTCTTTATATATACCAAATATCAAGTCAATCGGATGAAAGGTGTCAAAAGTCGAGGGCGGGTCAGATTGATCCCCCCCCCTTATGTCTTCGTGTAAGTATTTTTACCTTATGCCTTCAAGGGTTAACTGAAACGCTGACCTTACCCTAACCTTATTAAATCTTGCAGCCTCAAACTCAACACTAATCTCAAACCTAACCCTAAATGTAACCTTAAACCTTTTTATATACTTAGTCAAATAGTGTGTATCAAATTGAACTATTTCAAACATTTCCACTCAGCTTGTTTTGCAATTGAGTACATTACTTTCTTTTCAAGACTCTCGTTTCAGTGTACGCGCTGCTGTGGCTCCCACTACTTCCTGTCCGATGCTCGTGCTCGTCCTCCACGGAAGGCCTGGTTCTAAGAAAGCACGTCTTCCGTTCATTCGTTACCAGTGATCTCAACTCGTGTTATCAAGCGTGTAAACGAGATGCAATTTGTCAAAGCATAAACTTTTACAGAGATACCAAACTATGCGAGGTAAACAACCGAACGCGTATTGTGAGAAGGGAAGACATTGACTCATCACATGTCGATGGGATCTACTTTGATAATCCATCACGAGGTAACAAATGATGTTTCACCGCATCTTCGCTGTTCCAAACCATTCTTGTTACCTCGCACCCAGAGCCCATGGCCAAATAATGACCTCTTGCCACAGCAGTCAATGACGGGAGTCAGAAAATCTTTGACTTTCGACTTTGTAACCCTAAAATGTTTTGCATCATTCTTCACGATCCACCTCAGATCTGACACAGATCATTTAAATCTAGTTCTCAGATTAACCACGTTTTGGCAACATATGTCTTCATCCTTTGGAGAAATGGGTAATTCTCTGACCTCTGTTACTGATGTGGACAGAGCCCTCCCGCCGGAGATGATTAGCACTGCATGGGTATCTGTAGCCTGAGTAGCCAATTAGAGCGCATGAAAAGCGCTACTCAGTGGTTTAGTGTGAAATAAGATACGTAGTTTACGAAAGATTCTTTTCACGGTTCTTTCAGGCAATTGAAAACCTGACGTTTAAGCACTCTGTAAGCGTCAGCCGCAAATGGAAAGAGCAGATCAAAGTTTGTATGCGCTCAAAACATGGTTATTATTTTGATAATGAAACTGCATGAGGCACTAGTGAGGTTTTTGAGAAGAAGAAACACCCCGAAATTCCAAAATAGAGTGTATGGGAGTTTGCACGGGATCAAGGCTTGGAGGCTTCGCATGCCCTTCCAACACAAATTTCCAATATATTCTTTGTTAAATTTTTAGTTTTTAGCTGAAAACTTCACTGCAGTGCCACAGTTTTCTTATTAATTCCCAAAAATTTTGGCACTTACTAATTTTTCCCTTTCTTACCAATTCGGACGCTTACAAGTTTTCAACTGCCTCATCAATTATAAGAAGGTCTATTTATTGTGTAAGGAGTGGTCATCTTTAAAACTATATGATGTTAATGTTTCAAACGCTGGACCATAAGAAAAAGGAAACAAAAGTACCATTAAGTAAAGTAATGTAAACTAAGTCAAGCAAAGCAAATCAAAGCATAGTAAAGTAGAGTAGAGTAGAGTAGAGTCAAGTAAAGCAGATCTAGAGTGAAGTAAATTAAAGTTAGTAAAGCAAAAGGAAAGAAAGGGAAGTGAAGTGAAGCAAAGTAAAGTAAATCAGAGCAGAAGTAGGGGTGGAATTATTCAATTCGTTGATTAATAAGAGTCAGGGTATGATACGCTGTATGGAAAGGTAAACCAAGTTAAGATGAAGTGTAGTGATGGAGGATGAGGTAGAGTAGGTAGAATATGGTAGGAAACATAAGGTAATTACAAAAAATTGACTTGTTAGAAAATGAATGGACTGGAAAAAAATCATCCTCAGAGCCCTTACCTTACACGTGACCCCTGTTTCCAGCAATGCTAGGTTCATCAGCAAAGTTGCCTGCACTATCTTGCGAAGAAGTAAAACAGAGTTTTCAGAGTGCACCAAGCGGTCGCTATTGGATGATACTTCCTGGCAAAAGACATGTTACGACTGCGTATTGTGATATGCATTCTACAAGTGAGTATAAAATCGTTTCAGACTTTTCGCCGGCGATACGAACGACACCTTTTTGTTGCTTTATCTTGTCAGTCTTACACGTGCGAGAAAGGGTACAACGGGTAACCTGGCTCAATGTAAAAAGCTCACTTATGAAATCGCAGTGCACTCAGCCTGCCAATCATTTTGTTCCTTGATTGAATCGTCCAAACAAAGTCAATTTCTATCAATGATATTGGATTGAATAAATTTTTTTCATTTTTGCAGCCATTGTGAATTGCGATCCAGGTTCTTGTAAAAACAATGCGACATGTGACTACCACGGCAATGGAAAGTTCAATTGCAACTGCTTGCCAGGCTACAGCGGAAGATACTGCGAGGCCGGTGAGTAATGCAGTGTACTGCGAAACAAAATAACTGAACAAAATCTGTCTGGATTGCACAAAAAGTGACAGATAACCTGGCGGACTTTAGTATTCCCAAACTGACCTTATTAAACTTATATCATTCTGTTCAAATGTCCAGAAGATCTTCGACAACTGAAACAACGCGACGTCCAAGAGAGTCGCTGCTATGAGTGGTAATTAAATTAATCGACAAATAAGGTTGAGAGTATAACTTTAACGAACAGCTTTTATATATATATATACCCTCAGACTTCAGCCACATTAACATGATTGATAAACGCTGAATTACACATATAGATATAGTATATACACATATGACGGTAAAAGTTCGGTGTTTAAACTTCGGTGGTTTAAAAGTTCTGTATAGCATTGCTAGAGATTGCCAAATTTTTTAGGATCTGTAGAGTTTTATCTAGCTCGAGTTACTGGGCCAACAACCGCTGTAAGAGAGAGCCAGAAGTTTTAACCCTCTGATGATGGTTGAAAGCCCAGAAACTCGACTTAGAAGAAACTTTTAACGATTTAAAATTTTCATAGATTAGTGCAAATAGTTACAAATAGTTCTAATACAATTTCAATTTTTTATATACTCTCAATTTATAATCCAATGATACGTTCAGTATTGAAAGCCTAAGCGTAAGACAGCAAGACTTTCATTTAATAAATCACTTAGCTACCTATCTAGGTGAAGTAGGTGTGTATTACAAAAGAATAACAGGTCCAGTTGAAAAGATCGGGAAAGGCTGTCGAAACCATGCTTTAGTTCAACCTTTCAACTGCCGCAGTTTTCTGAACAAAGAAGAAAGTTGTAAGAATGAACTGTTACCATATGATAGAAAGATGTTGGAATTTCCTGTCCTTTTGAAAAGCAAACCAATTCAGGAGGCTCTTTTGTCTAACTACACTTTGTTATGATGTACGAATTTCCCCAATATCAGCATTTTATTTTCAGATATTCCCATCTGTGACACTTTACCATGTAAGAACGGCGGTGTTTGTACCGATGGACCAGGGGCGCAATACACGTGCACATGTTCGGCGCCTTTTAGGGGCGCAAACTGCGAGGTTCATTCATGTAAGTAACATGCACGATTTTGCTCTTTGCAAACTGACTCCAGATTTATAGCTAACCCTGGTTCTGTTTTAGGCTTATTTAGACCTTTTTTTTCTTTCTTATTTAATTTGTAAATGTATTTATTCATTTATTTAACATAAAACTAACCTCTGCCCGCCTCGACTAGCTTCGCTATAAGCGGGCATGATAAAATTGTAAAATTATGTATTTTGTTAATAAAATGTTGTTGTTGTTACAGACCTTTTCTAGCCTGTTTCAGTATAGACTTGTTTTAAGCTTGTTTAATCATGTTTTAAGCCTATCTAACATGTTCAGTCCGAGTATAATTTCTGTGTATAAAAATCGATTGAGTTAAAATCAACTATTACACGATATCCAAAACTGGCTCATGCAAGTGGCTTGTAAAATAACGGCAGGAGTGGCAATGGTTAATATCAAAATTAGTTTTAGTTGATATGTAAAATGATATAAGTTGGTTATTAGAAAAGAAATACTCACATTGAAAAACCCGCCACATTAATTTGAGTTGTTTGAATGTAAAACACTACCCTAAAAGGTCTTGAAAACTGTCTTAGTGTATCAGCGTCTTTCTTTAAAATGGACTTATGGTTGACAGTTTAAAGTTTAAAAAACAGATTTTCGACAAAATGTTACCTTAAGCTGTACATAGCCCAAAAGCTAACGAAAACGTGTTGGTGTTTTAAACTTTTAAACATTTAACTAATAGCGCGTTTTGATGTTTAGTGCCTTTTTGTGATGAACAGTGCTGTTGCTTTAACTACTGTGTAACCTCATCAGAACTGAGGCAAATTTTATCTACAATAAATACTGACCTAATGAGTTTTGTTTCGTTTTGGATCGTAGCTCCAGAATGCAATAATTACGCTCAGTTAAACGGCTCAGATCGTCTCGTTACTCTTGGTGACGTCACTCATTTATGCGACCGCAGCCTGACCTTGGCGTGGTATCGATTTACAGGGTTGAACGGCAAGGTGTAGAATAGCATTAGAGAGGATATTAATTTCTATGTCGTATAACACTTATATGAACTACTTATTCTCCGAAACATACAAAACACTGCTTTTGTTTATAATTCACTTTCAAGAATGTTGATAATTATAACGTAAAAATCCTTGTGACCATTTTGAGTAAAGAAAACACTTTGCTATCAAGGTCAAGTTTCGCTCCAGGGAACACACACACGGAACTCGAGTGAAGCGGTACCAAATGCGACTCTCCGCCAATGTTAAAACTAAAATTTGACATGAGCATGACCAAACGAAACAGGGAAGAAGTTTCACAAAAATTGTCGCTAACAATTGACGTTCTTAACTTAAACTAAGAATGTCAATCATCAGCAACAAAATTTGATATAAGTCGCTAGTGAATCCACTGGGTTTTTTTTACAAAAAACAACAAGTGTGCATTTTAAGGAGGCTGAACTTCAAGCTTTCCCGGGGCCGGGGCAGCACGATCCCGGACCCCCTACTTGACTTGCGCCTGCTTTTGTCGGTCCTTTTATTGTCGGACCTACTTCAAACTGTTTCCGCCCGGCCTGCACTGTGTATGGGAGTTTAAGACTGAATAGCGGTATATATATATGTGTATATAAATAAAATCAACGGCACAATTACAAAAGAAACATAAGGTGCTATGGGCTAACTAACTAAACAAGGGGCCTCGAATCCGAGGTTAGTTCTTTGGGCAAGAGAGTTATGTTTTCACCGACTCTATTGGTTGTCCTAAGAAACCAGACGATAGAATTGTTGTAAGTGGAAAGACGTAAGCTTGTTTAACAATCCGTGTTTCGATATGGCACCTGTTCGCGAACGGCACTGCTAATCAAGATAAAAAAAAAAATAATATGCGGAGCAATAACTTCAAACCGGATGGAGCAAAAAAAAGCACAGTGCAGCCAAAAATATCCCTACCCCCTCCCCCATCACTTTTCTTATGCTTACTGCACTGTTGTTCGCAGGAAATGAAGCGTGTTGCACGTTCTGAAGTCCTTACCACAGCTTAAGGGACTTCAACTGTTTGCTTGTCAAAACAAATTATAAATTATCAAAAATCAGAAATGTAATTAAATATGATATACTGTGATAAGTAACAAGTTAAGTATTTAGATCAAGAAAACATCACGTGCTTATACCATAAATACCTGTATGACTGAAAAATTAATGAATAACGATCGCAAAATATGTATATTAAGAATGATTGTGTTTGAATCGTTCCGCTTCAAACCCCGATCTAAAATGTGTGATTTGATGGAACAGACCTCATTCCAGTGTGACATATTGATGATTGTTCAAACTGAACCATTCAAGACAATGCGAGTGGTTCTATGGACCAAACTTACTGCAATTAGTACTTAAATTTGCCGCGAGTTTGTAATAATTTTCGAAAAAGCAGTAACTTACGTTTCAACACACGTTACTCCGTTTCACTATCGGAAATGGCAAAGAAAGATGAAGGTGATTTGAGTTGTGAACGCAGCCTAGGTGCAAAAGTTCGTTTCCTGTTACCAAATTCACCCAAAAGCAAATTTTGGCAGCATGACCCGACGGGAACTGAAAGAGTTGGCGGGAAAGTCAGCGCCACGATGTCAGATTGTGAGCAGGATTTTGATTGCACTAATGTTGGAGAATCAGAATTTGTGAGTCCAGTAGATAGCGGGTTTGGCGATCCCGAAGTAGAAGACGAAGTGACCATGGAAATTGATAACTTGTGTCAAGATATTGAACTCATGGACATTTCTCACCATAGAAGCAGAGCAAACAGCGCATGCGCAACGCCTCAAATGGCTGCTCAAGATGAATATAAAGAAGAAATTTTCTCGTATCTGTGGGAAACAGAACGAAAGTACATGCTGCCGCCAAATTACTTGTCAGGACAACCAGATGTTTCGCCTCACACTCGAGCTGTTGTGATTGACTGGCTCGCACAGGTTGGTTGTAGAAAACTAATCTACGTAAGATCTACGTGCAGTTCGAGTCCAAACGCAAACAATCCCCCTCCCCCCTCCCCCTTTTCGAGCAAACCAGCTAGGGAGAATAAACAAAAGTAAGTAGTGCATCCCTTGCTTAATAAAGTTTAATGTATTGTATATTGAAATTAAAACCTCATAATTTACAAGTTACTACTTTAACGAAACTCTTAACGGTGCCCTTTAAAAAAATTAAACTCCTCAGTATTTTTTGGAGGTTGAAGGTTTGTATTTGGGTTTGACTCGCGCATTTAAGTTGTACAGCAATCGTTTTGAGTGGTATTTGAAACCCGAATCACCCAAAAAACTTGCACATGCAAAATGCTACCGAAACAAGCAGTATCATCTGATCTCTCAAGTTCAATTCAAACTATTTGTATGATTTGTCATTTATCACGAGTTTTGATATTGATGAACAGCCAGTTCTTCCAGCTGTGGACGCAATCAAGAGACTGAAAACTAGATCATCATACAGATAGTTTTTATAACGAGTCAAACAAGCATAACACTCTACAACAACAGAGGAGGGGGAAAGGGGGTTGACCAAAAAATAATGATGGTTGCCGTATAACTTTTTCGGTAAACTTTTACTTGCATTTTTCGCGTCTAATTTAAAATCCTGGATATTTAGACATTTTTTTTTCTTGTTCGACCAACACTTTTTTTTATATATAGTTTTTACCCATTTCCCACTCCTAACAAAATTTTAAAAATTGTCCACCCCTCATATCATCAATGATGTGTCATACTTTTATGTGCGATCAGTGTTCAATTACTGCAAGCTCAAAATTAAGATTTTTCTTGTCTCCTGAAAAAGAACTAACGGACAGCAGTTCGAAAATTTGAAAAACATTTTACAAACGATTTCGTAGTTTTTAAGACGTTTTTAACAGATCAGATATACCTTTTTAACCGTTTACAATACATGCTGCCCGTCGTAAATGTGAGTACTGAATGGTTGTTTGTGTTGCATGTTTACAGTCTCTCCTCTCCATGGTACACAAATACTAATGTCAACAATGATACCATCATACTGAAATGAGTGTTACAATTTCCCTCCCCCCCCACAGGTTCACGAATATTACGGCTACTCCCCAGACGTGCTATATCTCGCTGTCTCCTTGATGGACCGATATCTCGCCAAGGAGGAGGACCGCGTTAGTCTGGACAGCCTGCAGCTGGTGGGCGTGGTGTGTTTTCAGCTGTCATGTAAATACGAGGATCGCTTCGTACTTGACCTGGACGAACTGTCGCAGTTGGTGGAAGGCGGGTCCAGCCCTGCTCAGATCAGACAAATGGAGGTGAAAGTTTGCTTCACACTGGAATTCAACTTTAACAACCCGCTGTCGATCCACTTTCTGCGAGCTATTGCACGGGAGACGAATTGTGATGTAAAGGTACCACGTGTGTGGGTGAATGGCTTTTTTAATCTTCTGTTGCTATTTTTTGCTATCTGATTCTACCATCCACACCCGCTACGCTGGTTTACTTACGATAAGGGTATGGGCGGCTAGAGAGTCCCCCCGTTTGACTTTAAACCATTTTTAATGAAATAAAAAAAATATAAGTTAACAAGTAGTCAAAACGGCGCCTAATTACGAAAACTGAAACTTATGTGCCAACTACTAACTTCAAGTTTCACCGGACCACAAATAAAGTGTGCTATGAATGCTTTAAAGATGAAAAATTACCTCCGTTGGGCTTGCAATGTAGTTCCATAACTGCAAAAAAAACTCAGCCTAAAATGGTTTGAGTGTTCCTTTAAGGTGGGTCAAAAGCCAATCAGAGAATGGTAATTTTTTTCTAGTTGTTCGGGGTTCGCAAATGAAGAAATCTTAAACCCCATATGCATTCACACTGACGCTTAATATTGAACAAGCTTAAATAAAAACTTTTTTAAATGTTGTTTAAAAAACAGGTTTACATTTTTTCCTAGCACAGCAAGACTTTCATTTCAAAATTTAGAGCAAACAATTTTTGAAATAGGGCCACCCAAGTTAGATTCAGTACCAGTCCCGAAGATTATTATGTTTGCTAGTCACAAGAACTAACAACTTACTAAAAACAAGTTTAATTAAACACGTTTTTGTGTGAATTCAGCATAAGTCAGAAAACGAATGCAATGAACGGCTTGTCGTTCTTTTAACCAACACATGGCCACTGACCACTCCATCAGTTTAAGCATTGAAAACTGTGTTTGCAATCGTCACTTCACTTCGCTTTTATTTAATTGCAACCTTACACTCAACAATGCAATATTCGTGCACCGCGTTAGTCAGCGATCTTACAATCTTTCGGCAAATCTGATGTTAAAGAAATAGTGCTTTTACAAATATATGATTCTAGCTAGTGCACCTATCCTAACGTATCAGATATCATGTTGTTGAGTGCTAATTCAGAAACGCCTGGCAGAATTGATTTGTTGCATGAAGCAAGCACTTTCCCAGAAAACTTCCAACGCGCAACATGGGTAATACAAAAAAGACCACCAATTTAATGCTTTTTATTTAACAAACCTACGGATATTGGAAATTCTTCATTTTGACTGCATTTATCAGCTGAAGCTCTGTAAATTTTGTAAACAATTAAAACTCTAGCCAACGTCGCAAATAATCGTGAAACAATATTGTTAATATTTATCTAGTAATCACAACTTTCAAAACTACGTTGATTGTAGAATGTTCCTTTTGTTGAGCAGGTCTATGTGTTAGCCAAGTACTTTCTGGAACTGTCGCTGCTTGAACCAAGTCTCTCAGGTCGACTTCCCTCTCTAACGGCCTATTCCAGTGTGTCTCTTGCCCAAGCTGTGGTCAGTAATTCGCCCAGCATGCCCTGGGTGCAACAAGCCAGCTATGATTGGACGGAAATCAGGAAGTGTGCGCAGGCGCTTTCGATACTCATACTAAGGTCATCCAAATCCCAGTGGCAATATCCGGTACGGGAAACTCTGGCCAGTTCAGCCAAATAATTATAATGATTTTAATAATAATAATAATAATAATAATAATAATAGTGATAATGATAGGTAATAGGGATGGTACACAGCAGGAATCCCATAGCTGAGGCACATCGGTTGAGTTTTACACTAATGTCACACTGCTGTCCACACTAATGTCACAGCGGTGACAATATGCCACTAGTGTAACATTAATGGTAGTGACAGTACTGTGACAGCGATGGCAGAAACACTGATTAGTGTGTTAACGATGTAACTTGGCAGCAGTGCAACAACGGTGACAATGACAACGCTGTACAACATAACACTACCGGGCACACTTATATGACAGCTATGACCACTGACAGCGCTGTGACAGTGGTGGCGCTGACAGCCCTGTGACAACGGTTTCAACTGACAGCGCTGTGACAGCGATGTACACATTAGTGTGACAACCATGTGCGCATTAGTGTTACAGCGGTGTGCACATCACTGTGAAAGTAGTGGCAGCTGACAGCGCTGTCACACTAATGTACACATCGCTGTAACAGCGCTGTCAGTTTTCATCGCTGTCACAGCGCTCTCAGCTGTCATCGCTGTCACACTAATGTAAACATCGCTGACACAGCGGTGTCAGCTGCCACCGCTGACACAGAACTTTCGGTTGTCACTGCTGTCATAGCAGTGTCAGTTGCCGTCGCTGTCACACTAATGTAAACATCGCTGTCACATCGGTGTCATAACCACTGATGTTCCAGGGCTGTCACTGTCAGCACTGTAACATTACTATCTGCACCATTGCAGTCACAGCACTGTGCTCTTTTTCGCTGTCACAGTGCTGTGCATATCACTGTCTAACCGCTGTAGGTTTAGTGAGAAAGGTAATGGTTATGATAGTGGTGGCGGTTATAATGGTACTGATAGTGTTAATGGTAGTAGTAAAGGTAGTGGTAATGTTAATGGTAGTGGTAGTGGTAGTGATAGTGGTAGTGGTAGTGGTAATTATTATTATTGATGTTACTGTTATTATCATTATAACAGTTTTATAAGAGTCTTCGTATACTCCCCCAAAATGATTTTCAAAGATGTATGAATGAAACACATCAGTGAGAGAGAAACGAATTTAAGAAGGAAGTTGATTTATTTACAAAACATTTGACCAAAATGAAATATAAATGCTCATGAATTTTTTTTTCTTATAGACGATATGTCTGCGCATCTTGCACTCGTCAGACATGTACCAATTTTTTTTTCTGAACAGGGATTAAGGATCGATTTCTTTAAATAAAAGTTTGAACTTCATACACCGAATCGAAATATGGCGGCAATTCAAATATTCTTTTGTCTACATTCAAATTAGCCTTACCAGCCTCATTTCGAGTAACATATTATTTTGAAAGTTTAACTCAAGAACGAGGCTAGTGCGCTAATTTCAATGTAGACAAAAGAATATTTGAATTGCCGCCATATTTTGATTCGGTGTATTTAACAAAACTTTATTCTACAGAAACACAAGGACCCGCTAGGTCTGATACAGAGCTGAACATCCCGTTTCAAAAGTCACGCATAAACTGTAAGCTTACCGTGCAAGAGCCGCACAGAAATATAGCAGGGGGAGGGACTCGATTGGTATGTGTGTGGGTGGGTGGGGGGGGGGGGGGAATATAGTAAAGCTACCAAACAGTAATAGTGACTTCAAAACTTTAGTAAGAACAAAAGTTACACACAGAAACTAATGGATATGAATACTTGTGGTTTAGGCAATCAGGGAAAAGTACAGTCGAGAGGTCGAGTTTGCTGAGATTCCACACTTGCTGGCGTCCAGTCCTGTAGTGCGACGGTTTGCTTCGGGTGTGGATGAGTCCAGTGTTTGTTCGAGTAACAAGTGATCGTGCCGTAGTCGCGTTGTTTCTGGTGTAAATGGTGCAAATGGTTGAAGTGATATTTGTCTAAAAGTCTGGTGACGCGTCATTACAACCGTTAACAGAATGGTTTCCTGTGTGCAAGCTTCGTAAGAAAAAGCTAAAAACACCAGCTGAAAAATGGGACGATTATGAGATTTTTGTGTCAAAGAGGACACAGTCAAAGTAAAAAAAAACAATAAAGTCTCGGGGCAACCTTCCCATAAGAATAATATTAGGATGCTCGTCCGAAAGACAAATTCATATGAACCCCTAAAATTGCAAAAATGGGGCTTGGTTCAATTTTTCCCCAAGGTACCACTTATACGACAACTACATTGGTAATTATGATCAAAAAAGAACAACGATTTTTCACTTTATGACAAGTTACTTTGACCCTCTGTTTTCAAAAAGTTACTATTAAGTAAAAGTAGACTACTGCCTGCATTCCTATGATTTAACCTGTTGACTTCATAAATATTTACTTTATAAATACTAATACATGTATGTTAGAAGCCAATAACGCCCGAAGCGGTATCTGAAAACAGGTATTGCAACTCCTTAAATATACTATGAACTTGCCTTTCTGTTTCATAGGAAATTCCCCCAAGTAATAAAAAACTAAATGGATGCTGTCGGGCCCAGAGGAGTTAATAAATCAATCAACATTACTCACTTTATGGTTAAACATGATATTTATTCCTCTATCTACAAAAGTAACCACAGTGTTACTTCATATAGCTGTATATAAAAACTAGAGATCTAACAGAATCATAAATTTAAAAAAAAAGGTTATCTATATAGCAGCACTTATATAAAGAGGAGATTGATACGGGATGTGTTTCCCCTGGTAAGTTTTGAAAAATAAGTTGTCACTAGCAATGCATTTCTTCACTGTACTGTAGATAAGCACACCGAAGTAGGGAGGGAGAAGGGGCTCTGGCCTTTGAACTTTGAATCACATACCATAAAACTGCAAGCAACTGTAGTAGGCAACGCTTTATTATAAAACAATTTTTTTGACCTTGAAAACTCGTCCACATTCCACAACATGTTCAATTTTTGTTTCATCAGCCAAAGACAGGAAAACGCTTCGGGTTTTTTTCAGAACTGCTCGTTTGTCCAGTAACAAATTGGACCGAACAAACACATCTGCTCGTTTGAGAAACTTTCTTTGCTGCGTAAGAGAATCTTGTTTGCGCGTGTCTGACAAACAAAACTTAGACAAAGCGTCAAATTGTACGCCCGAGTCAAATAGGACGACACATAAGCCGGGTGTTCTCTGAACCAGTCAAAACTCCAGAAACTCGATTCGCGTTTGGTTCGCCTGTTTTAGTTTTAAGGTTAAATAAGGAACGCTGCTGAGAGAACTTACTTGTTGTGCAACAAACTTCAAAAGGGGTGTATGAATATGCTTTGCCTTAGGCAGAACAAACCTTCACAGTCTGCTTTGTTTTGCTTCACGTGTGACCCCAAATCGGATTTTCACTAGACAAATAAAAGCTGCCTGCAATTAATCGATTAGCTTTTGTGTTTGTGCAGGGTCAAGGACGACGCTTAACAAAGAAAACAGATAGAAAAGAAAAACTTTTAAAAAAGAAACTGGCCGCGTTTCTCAATTAATCCGTCTTTATAACTAAGTTCATATCAGTTAGTCCTTTTGACGATGCTCCAACCAGTTCATTGCATTACTCTCAACGGTCACGCCAGCTTAACACTTGTTGCAGCTCTTGCGACACGTGACGCTCATGTATTGCGGGTTCTTGTCACACTCTCCTCTCTTGGCCCACTCCCCACACTGACTGTCGTTGTCTGTACAACCTGTCACCAACAATTGTGCAGTATTATACATGAATCGTAGCAGTTTAAGTTCGTATGTCCTGCCAAAAGTAAGCTACCCTTTGGTAGCACCCTAAGCAAGTACACACCTAAAAAAGTTTGGGTAATCCCAAAGTATTCCTGAACCAACAAAAACAAACAACAGCGAAAGTTTCTACGCTTATAAGACTTACTTTATTGCGACAGGACATTTAATTTATACTTGCCGTTATTTTGATTTTAGCCGGTTTAAATTACGCAAAAAGCTAATCGAGCTAAATACATGGCTCTGCTATGCCAAAAATTTTTTTTTCTATTTGTTATAAGTGTGCTTTAAACTGTACACGTACACATAACGGTGCAAATACACGGGTCGACCAGCAGCTGCTTGAAGTGGCTCTCTGATTCACTAACCGAACAATAATAACCACCACCTTAAAAACAAACACAACCAAACAAATACGAAAGAGCTGCTTTGTTGATCGATCACAATAAGAGACAAAAGAGCTAAGTTATTACCGCAAATACACGGACACAGAAACAAAAAACAAAAGTGTGAAGAAAGTAGAAAGAAAGAGGAGGTAAAAAAACCAGAGGAAAGCTTTGGCTAAACACTTGCATATTACTTTGAGAATGGCTGAGTACTTCCTGAGAGTTTACTTTCGTCCTTAGCAGTTCCCAAACACGCCGTTACAGACCCTTTCTTGCTCCAGCGTATAAATCTTCCCTTGTAGTTAGCCCACTGTAAGTGTTCCCTAGCACCCACTACGTAACCCTGAGTTTCTTTACTCGTGTTCTTGGGAACTGGTGGGCTATTCCAACACACCGGGACGTATCTGTGGGTATGCCACTGAGTACCCCCCAGGTTAGCTCCCCCCTGACTATTCTCCTGAGCATCCTCCTAAGTGCGCCCTGAGTATCCTCCCGAGTATCCCTGCGAACGGCGTGAACTTACTTCCTGAGCAGCTCTGCGAACACATCATATCCTTGTACCGGTGCGGGGGATGCTGGTAGTTGACTTTGAGTACCCCTTTACTACACTCGGAGTAACCTCCCTTCAAAGTACCCCTTGGTACCCGCGTGCTTAGTAACTAACCCCCCAGTATTTATATACACCCTCAGCAGCTCCTCAGCACACCGTGTCCATGTTGGGGGTTACTGATACAGAACCCTCTCTCGGACCAATCTACGAGTACCCCTTAACTACACCCTCCCAAGTACCTCTTGGTACCCGCTCTGTACCCCCGTTTCCCACCCCCACCCCAACCCCCCACGATATTTACTTACACCCTGAGCAGCTCCTCCAGCACACCGTGTCCATGTAGCGGGGATTACTAGCACAGAACCCTCTCTTGGACCAGTCTACGAGTACCCCTTAACTACACCGTACCCTCCAAGTACCCCTTGGTACCCGCTCAGTACCCCTCCTCCCTGATATTTACTTACATCCTGAACAGCTCCTCCAGCACACCGTGTCCATGTAGCGAGGGTTACTGGTACAGAACCCTCTCTTGGACCAATCTTCGCAGTTCTTGTTTTTGTCTACACATGGTGCTGTCAAGCGAGGACAAGAATTACTAATTAGGCTCCGGAAAGGACTTCTTATCTACCGCAACGTAGTTGTAGTGCATCATAAATTGGAAAGATTTTCGCGGCACAAAAACTACGTTATGGTTTGGGACATAAAACATTGTATCAACTAGAGCTTTGTGTCAGAAAAATTAGCTCAAGTGTAAAAAAAAATGTCCTATCCGCCGCTGTTTTGCAACTCTTGGCATGAAAACTAACCGGTATAGTGTAAACAGAAGCAAACAACAAAACTGCTGTGGTACTAAAGATTGTTTTATGGTCGATATTTTGCAGCAAATCCACAAAACTATAAATTACAATCAGCTTGACTGACACGACAACTGTCCGTCAAGAAAAATTCTAGTTTCTTTTACGCCTCCTTGCCGTTTTCATTTTGTTTATTATAGTAATTCTATACACTATAACTCAGAAATTTTCCAAGTATATATTGGTTGCTAATTTGCGCTTGTATGACTTGTTACGTTTGCTTATGCTCTACAATAAATTATGAATTACATTGTATGTATTTGATTGTACTTCAGACAATTTTTTGTTGTTATGAAAATTCTTCAGTATTATACATAAAAACTAAAATAATAACGCAAAGTTGAGACAAAGGATCCTTTGCGCTTTCGAAAAAAACATGCAATTAAAAACTTTGGTTGCGAAGTATTACTTAGTTAAAGTATTTCTATCTAAACGCAAAACGGTTATGAATGAAGTTAACCTACCACAAGATGAACAGCTTCTCCAGCAATACGTGTTCATAAACGCCGGCGCAGCCCCACAGAATCCGTTCTTGGCCAAATCTTTGCATAAACTCCACGTATTCTGACAAGGTGCTTGCAAAGGAAATTAACCACCTTTACGCTTTTGTATTGAGATAAACAAGCAAGAGGCTGATTGAAAGTGTTTAAACAGTGAATACTTTCTAAAAGCAGAGCCGAAGGTAATGTGAAACTTTAAAAACACTTTTTCAGCCACCCAGTAACCGTATGTTTTCTTTATCCTTTATTTTATCCGTTTCACCATGGCTTAAAAATCAAGCACGTGCGCGTGCTCTCTTTAGACTTTTTCGGAAAAATATCAATCAAAGAACACAGATCCCGAACGAGTATTCTAATCAACTGATAATATGAGCATGTAGTGCCCTTTGTTGTTTGATTTTCGGGTCGATTTGGTCTGAAATGGGGCATACTTTTCGTCTGAGTGGTCTGATACTAAGTGATCTTTTAGCATTTAAAACGTTTTTGTTTGGTCTGGAGTGAGGAAAGGGTGATCATTCATCACGTGATAAAACGACTAATCACAATTAGGCAAAAGGGAAAAATATGTTTTCATAAAATGTTTCAGAGCCTTTGCAAACCCAGAAACCGAATACGGTTTCCCAATAAAACAATTGCTTGAACTCAAACTTTTAGGACTGATACAGTAAGCTGGATAGCTGGAGAAACTCCATGAAAGTTTTATGGTAAAACAAGCAGAGTTTGTATCGTTTTCAGCTCGATAATTTGAACTTTGGTTTCTTTGGGTATAAATGTCTTGTGCCAAGTCGGCGGCCTGTCCTTTAACCACCATATCTCGAAACAAAATAAATCTAGATCAAAAGAAACCCAATTTGTATCTTACCCAAGATGCTTTGCAAGTAATGAAAACCCTCATCTGGTTTAAAATATGGTATCGACTTCTAAAGTTTGGTCTGAAATGGGGATGATAAAATAGGTTTCAGGGTCTGAAATGAGATTGGGGTTTTAAGGCTTGGGCAATTCACCTACACCCAAAAAATTAGCGCGTAACCCACTCCCCTCCCCACTCGAGCTAAACAACTGAACGAGTTCAAAAAATATAGAACGAGTGCTCAAGTTGTAAAGCTTGAAAAGAAAGCACAAGTTAATTCTATATTCCGTGTTCCAGAAGATTGCACAACTTCTTACCACAACTGGAACAACTTCTCCAGCAGTTCTTGTTCATGAACAAATGGTTTTTGTTACACTCTCCCTTACTGGCCCAACCAACACAGCCAGGATGGTTGTCCGAGCAAGGCGCTGTGGAAGTATAATAATAATAATAATAATAATAATAATAATAATAATAATAATAATAATAATAATAATAATAATAATAATAATAATGATATTGATAATAATAATAATAATAATAATAATGATAATAATAACGATATTGATAATGATAATGATTATGATAATGATAATGATAATGATAATAATAATGATAATAAAAATAACAACAACAACAACAACAACAATAATAACAACAATGACAATGACAATAACAGTAATAATAATAATAATAACAATAATGTTAAAAATAAAAATAAGAATCAACTTTATCTCAATACATGCAAGTTTATGATATATTAATGATAATAATAATAATAATAACAATAACAATGACATTAACATTAACAATAATAATAGTAATAATATTAAAAATAAAAAAAATAAACTTTATTTCAATACATGCAAGTTTATGATATACAATAACAATAAGAATGAGAATGATAATAATAATAATTAAAAAATAATAATAAACATAATGATATTTATATAGTTTTAATATTATAGTATTAATGTTGATGTTATTTGTAATGGTAATGATGATGATGATGGCGGAGTTGATGATAACGCTAATGAGAATAGTATAGGCTATTCTTCTCTTACTATCTAACTTAACAAACTACAAACGATTTAAAAAGGTGACCAAAAACTTCATTTATGTGTGTATGTCAGCATATATGTATGTCAATATACCATTCAAAAACCTAAATTACCCATACGGGGCGGAAAACTAGCGACCTTAACGCTTACCAATACAAGTCGAAGAGTCTGTGAAGTTTCTGTTATAAAGGTTAGCAGTAAAATCCTGAAAAGTTTCAAAACAAGTAGGGACAACAGTGTCTAATTCATTGGAGGACTTTAAGTCACGGATAAGTTTGCGTAGTTCAAGTTTTAGGCAGCACATACCGCAGTTGCTACAAGTCTTCCAGCATAACAGCTCCATTGCCCTACGGTTATTTTTACATTCGCCTCTCTTTGCCCACTCGACACAAGAATCCGTTCGCTGGTCTTCACATGTTGCTGAAAAAAGATAAGTGAAAACACCGAACGTTTCATGTACTAAATCTATTAATTCTTTCAACTAAGTATAAAATTATGAAAAAAATTATATTTGAATTGGTCGAAACAGGCATTAAGTTTGAGTGGTCTACATTGAAATGTCGAATGTGTAGCGACTTCATCTTTAATAAACTTCGCCGAAACTAAGCCAGAAGACAGTGTAAAAACAATTTTTAGCTCGTCTTTCAAATTAAGTCGCAATTTTTAAAGTGTTTGACATACTTCCAGTTTTCTATACTCAACAACAGTTCTTGTGAAAGACAACATGATTCAGTCTTTCCTGCAGTGTTTGATGACAAAGATTGATTATTATTACCAAATATCTAATAAGTCTAAATGAAACTGTTAAAGCTATAAAACGAGTGTAAAGTTGAAACGCAAATATCAAGCATGCAGCTTGGCCTTACCACATCCGCCGCAACTTCTTCGGCAGTTTTTCATCATGAACTTGGGGTTCTTCTGACACTCTCCATTCTGAGCCCAGGAGATGCAGCCAGCCCTCTTGTTTATACACGGATCAACTGGAAAAAACTTTTGGTGAACAACTTTTCACAAACTTATCGAGCCCAGAAATACTCTCCCGTGATATGTACCGAGAGTGGGACTTTATGAACCAACACTTTCAGTAACAGTGCTCCAAATCATCAAATCGGCTTTTGGCCAGCAACTAATATAAAATCTACTTTACCTCAACCACCAACATACACATAAACAAACACAAAAATCTCATAAATGGTCATACAACAAAATTTAAAAGTTGTGATGACGCGCAGAGACGAGTAGGAAGACAGTGCAGAGAGATTGAAGTCCCGAAGTAACTATTTAGTGTTAAAGTTACTCTCCATCGTGCCGTAGCTAGATCAAACGATTGGTATAAAACACTGAAAAATTATTTCCGGATTCGTGGCACTGAGTTGTCGTATCGTTATGTTCCAATTTAAGGGTCAAAAACTTTGAACCAACCTTTTCCCGTGAGTGGGAGGGTAGACGCTCCTGGTTGTCCTTTCTTCACCTGGCTCACAAGTTTTGTAAGGTACTGAAGTATCTGTGTGGGAAACGAAACTTTGAGGTTTCCGGGTGGTATTTGATGAGGAGCAAGACCTTCGATTGTCAGTGGACCCACGCCAGAGTTAGCCACTACGTTCCCCCGCGCCACAGACATAACAGAAAGGTCGGGGGACGCTGCCGTCACGTTTGGGCAGTCGTTCAAGCACCCTGTATCCGGAGCAGCAGTAATGGGCTGATCGTCAGGATAACCAAGGGACGAGGGAGGGTCAGTTGACTTAAGTTTTAACACAGTTTGCGTCTCGTTCATTGAACGTAGCACTAAAGGCGGTGTATTTCCTGAAGTTGCCATTTTGTCCAAGTCGGTCAATAAAGATGCTAGGTCTAAACCTCGCTTGCTCCCGGCCACATCACTGGAACTTAAACCGAGGATTTTCTTTAAGCATCGCGCAACGACATCTGAAGAGGACGGCGTGAGTTTAGCGTTGCGGTTTGGATCTTCAGCGACTGTGCAATTAAGATCGCCCATAGACTGTGAACTGAGTCGCTGACTCGTCACCTGTTGTTTACAATTCATTAAGATCAACAGAACCTTTAGAAAAACCAACACAACTCCCAACAGTTTCATGAGAACAATTCCAGTTGATCCTAAAAACTGAAGTTGCCAAAAGATACAACAGTCAGACAAAGTTGGACAAATCGAGCGTCAAACAAAAAACTATTTAAAATTTAATCGAACAAAGATGTATTGGCACACGCTTGTCCATTCACGTGTGTGGTGGAGTGGAGTGTTCCGACAAAAGCCTTGAATTGTGTACCTGCTGCCCGAGCGAGCGGGTAATGCTTTTATGGGAGCATGCATGGAACTTGGTATGTTCCGCATAAAAGTCGTTGTCTCAAACAAGTTACCTTGTAAGAAGAATATTTTGCAAGAGTTAGGTTTTGTAATTGGGCAAATTTTTGCTAAACGTCTGACGACAAAATTGATCAGTGGTTTGACGAGTTTCTATGCTGTAGGAAATAAGAGGAAGAAAAGATGAGGCTTTTTGTGCTTAAACGATACACTTTTTTCCAAACAAAGAACAACCATCGCACACAACTGACAAAGTGTTGGTAACTTTTGAAAATATGTTTAATAATGTTACCTCTATTCCAATGATAATTCTATAGTCAGCAGTAGGTTCCAGCTGCGTTGTGTCACGGAAATGCAGTTCCTAGTAAAAGTTTTAAAAAGTGGAAAAATAGGTAATGTTCTTAGGGAAATAAGTTTAGCGCAAATCGTTTTGCAGGACATTTTTTTGGGAATCTATTTTGCAGTTTGGCTAAAAACCCACAAAAATCACCGACGTTAAATTTCGATTTTTCTTACAAAGTAGATAATTTTGACAACAACAAATTAAACTGGACGATTTTTCATTTTCCGTCTAGATCTTTGTTCAATAACTTGTGTTATGCGAACCTTGAAGCAATTCGACTACTGCCTTCCGCTTTCATGCATCATCACCTTGAAGCATATCGCCTAGACGTGTTGGGGGAAGGGGTCTGCGCCCTAGTTTTTTTTTCCAACTTTTGTGCCAACTGCGTCATAAAAAGCGGCAGTTACCGACCATGTTATCGTAAATGACTCGCCCTTCAGTCCATTCGTTTGTCTGCCACTTGTTTGCATTGTCAGTGTACATGTACTCAACACCCACAGCCGAACTGATCTGCTAGTGACTCGCGGTTGCTGTTTTTGGTTCTGAAAAACCTGATGTTAAACGTTCAGCAAACTGCTCCAAATGTCAGAAAAAAGGCGGAAAAACTGGATTTAGTTACCCGAATTTATATTCTAATGGTATTTAAAACCCAGAAAATACGTTTTCAGATAAACAATTTTTCAAAGTTTCTCGGTAGCATTCCACCGGACCCCGCAAGAAGGCTCGCGTTTTCGGCACTCGGTTGCCGCATTCCCCCCCTCCCGGCCCCACCCCCACCCCCTCCGCCCGCCACTACGGACCTTATTAAGTATGAGGGCCAAGACCTTATAGAAGGTCTACTTTATCAGACATAAGACCTTTATTAAGAACTTACCTAATACATGCATACCTTGATAGTGGAGGAAAAACGGCGCAATTAGTATTCGTGTTTGGGCAAAAGTTACCGAAATACATAACTTTTTCGTAATACATTTAAGTAAAAACACGCTAGCTGACAAGCAGTTTTAAGAATGAATTTGAATCGTTTCCAAATTAAAGACCTTAGAAGAAAACCTCTTGTCTTGGGAAACATTTTCCAAATGTCTTATAAGGTGAGAAAGTTGACAACGTGAAGTCAGTTAAAGCTGCTAAAATATATTGCGTGTGAAGTTCAATTAGAATAAAAAATCTACAATAAAACAAGCCATAAGGAAAATTGAAAAGGTTGCTGCAAGGTGAGTAAACACTCGCGTGATTTTTCTTCAACGATCACACTACGTTGAATAATTTGTTACTGCTTCTTCATTTCTGTTAAAACCATTTTTAAGTAAAGCCGTGACTCACTGAGTTCACCGGTTTATGTCGAACGCTAGCTTATTTCTGCACTTTTAACAATTTCTCTTCACCCGATAAAAGCCTTATATATATACTTCACATGGTCTTTTAGCTTTCTTGTCTGCCACGTCGTCAGTCATTGTCTTTAGAATAAACACCGGGGTTTTTTTAAAACCGGTTTTAAAAATGTTTCAATTTGGTTTTGACAATTAATCCGAGCGGCTTTGAGTAACGCTCAAAATGTAAGCCGACTTCCCGATTAACCATACAGCGAAAACAAACTATATGATGAAAGCGATTTTCTGTCCGCAAACACGAATATGAAGATACAAAAATGTCCTCAAAGAGCCCCGCACAGTATGTCCGTGTAAACTATAATGGACGAGTCTAGAAGTAGACGGATTTTAACCTGTTTTAGCTGTCGACACCAGCCATTCCTGAATGAGCGAATCTTCGCCTTCCATTTAGCTCTATACCCTAAGGAACTAATTAATCAGTTCTAGTTTTTTGTAAATTACGGATCCAAATCTTCAACTTGTACATTTTTCTAGCTATTTGCACTTGCGAGTCACCGCCTGAATATGATCAAGTGATCGAAAACGTTTGTTTTACAAATTTATGTATACATATTTTTACCTTGTATTTAGAGAATTTTACTTATTCTGGCGAAGAAGAATCAGTAATAGTAATAACAGTAATGAATATATTTTATAGCTTTACTCATAGCTACATTTAAAATGTTTTGTTAGTACGAGCATAATGTTTAAGATTAAAAATAAAAATAGAACTAATGATTTTAAATCTAACATGGTTAATCTTACTAAAAAACTTGTGAATGTTATGAACAAAGTTTAAAATCTAAAGTGCTACTGGTGCCGCTTAAAACTAACTCAATCCTTGTTAAATATCCATGTCTTTAAAGTTTGCAAAAGTATTAAGCTATTTACTTGTGTTCGGCGCTGTTCGCATTTTCAAACCATTTCTTAAGGAAGACACTAACATTACAAGAAAACACCAAAAGGGTTCCCGCGATACTGAAGCTATTGACGAGAGTCTGAACAAACACAGCTTGCAAAATAGCCACAAACGCAATATCTGTCGCCCTCCCAAGTGCTACAATGGCTGCCTTTTCAAGCTTGAGAGCGAAAATCAAGCAAACTTGCCCACAAAACGAAAACCCAGCACAACACAAAGCGTAGAAATTGTCGGAAGTACCGCAGTTAGGAAGCTTGAAGCCCCCATCAACTGACAGTCCAATCCCAACACCAACGAACATACCCATTATACCGTAATAAAACACCAAAGTAAAAGACCCCGTTTCTTTAACTTTTCGAACGCAAATGTAGGAAAGCGCTAGCGCCAACGATGCAAAAAATGCCGCCGTGTACGCAAGCCAATCGTCGTGGTTTTCACGATTCCCTAACCCCGGATGAAAAATAAATGTTGGTCGCGTTATCAGCGTGACTCCAATCAAGCTTAGTATCAAAGCAAATGAGTCATAAAAGCTCCAGCTTTCACCAAGGAGAACGTAACCCAGGATAGCCGTCCAAACGGGGGACGTAAACACGATTGCGGTAGCGTCGGATAGGGGAATGCGTTCGACCGCAAAGAACATAGCGGCCATCCCCGCACAGCCCAGTACTCCACGTCCGGCGATGAAAACAGACTCTTTTATGTTCGGCGGAATGAACGGATGAAAGTAGTATATCATAAACGGAGGGCCAAAGATGAGTGTTCCTAGGCATCTAGCCATCAACATCTCATAAAAGGGCAAACTCCCAGCCAACCGTACAAACAACGAGGTGCAGGCCATAAAGAAACCTGATCCTATTGCTAGCACAGTACCAAGCCACGATGAACCGCCCTTGTGGTCTCGTAAACGTTTTGGACATTTCAAGTTGGCGTTCCCTTCAAGACCGTCTGGTCGTTCAGTGTTAGACTTTGAAGATTTTGATGGCGAAATGATATCCATACGTTTAAGATTTGTAATCGCTTGTAGGCTGTTCTGAGGTTCTGCCCTACCTTGCTGTTCGTCTTCTTTATCCTCAAGGTTAACCTTCGCGTAACGTCTGCTACCGAACACACCAGAGACTTTCTTGCGAAAAGACCGAACATACATGTAGACAAGCATTTTGAAGAAAACATTTCTTAAAGTATTGATGTTTTCATGCAAATCGTGTGCTGAGTGAGGGGGTAGTCATTTTTAAATTAAAACTGCTTGGATTGTTTAAACGTAATTCTGGTGACAGGTTTTGATGAGTACATCTGTCCCTAGGTCAATACCGAGATCGGCACGGTAAACTTTTTCTTATAAATGTATTAAGTACCAGAGTTTTCTAAAGATTTCGCTGCATATAAACATTTTGAATTATTTCGTTACTCTGCCTAACAGAAGAACGATTTTTTTGGTACCCTACACAACCTAAAAACAGGTAACGAGTTTTACGGTTTTTCCATTACTAACTGTGAAAAGCCGCGTATCAAAACTAGTATATAATATTTTTATACGAATCTTTTCTTATAAGGCACTGGGGTTGAAAAGTGCCATAAAAACAAAGAACACCTAAAGAACATATACGAGTCTATAGACAGAGAGAAGAACACTGTTTTTAGATCATGTAAAAGATCATGAAAGTTCTTTGTCCCGCCGAACGTTCGTCAGTGCAACAGACCCTGTAGTGTTATGCTTGTACAACCTGTTTTTAAATATATGTGTATTTTATTTATTGCTATATCTCTTTCTTAGCGGCAAGAAAAGCCGCTGAATGATAAAGCTTATTCATGATTCCAGTTGGTTTGTGCAAAGGGAAAAAATACATTAAAGATTAAACATTGTTAAATCTCTGAAAAAAAAAAATTCAGCCTCAGCCCATTAACTAAACGTAATCCACAGGGAGATTTTACGTTCATCATCGAATATTATTTCGCCCCATGTAAGGTAATCCGGAATCCAGAATCCATTATTTTTTGGTATGGAATCCGGAATCCACACTATGGAATCCGGAATCCAGACCATGGAATCCAGAATCCAAATATGTCCAAAGAATCCGGAATCCAAGGTAAGTCTGGAATCCGTAATCCAGGGGCTGGAATCCGGAATCCAAAGCGTGGAATCCAGAACCCGAAAACGCCATGGATTACCTTACATGGGGCGATATTATTCAAGCAGTTGGACGTTTCTACTAGCATCTGTGTTTGAACCACTTGTTCGGAGCTCGAGCACGGCTTTGGGCCGGAGTTGTTAGATTCATCAAAAATTAAACTCGCATCAAATCAAGAATCAAAAGATTTGCTTACAAAAATTTACAATTAAAAAACAAGCTAAAAGAAACTAAAAAAGCTAAACAGAAGGTTACTAAGAGTGTTGATGATTAACACACAGCTATTTCAAAAAAACTTGTGATAGTCAATAGTCGACACTGGACCCGAAAGGAACTGTGGTATTCAAGCAGCTCAAGTAAATTGTTAATGTTAACGCTGATTTTGTATAAAAAATAGAATGCAGGTTCATCTCAATGCCACGGCCATGCAGCAACAACCTTCACTGGCGCGTTATCACTCAGTATGACTATACCCAACAATCCCTCTCGGTTCCAGTACCGACTATTGAGTATGACAACCTTTTTTGAAACAGCTTTATACAAATTCGTGACGTTGGTTATTCGAGCAATCTCATTGGTTGGCTAACCTTGGATAATTTGGGGTGTAAAACAGTGGCGGACGTAAACTTCCGTTTTGCGGTAACGAAAGAGAGAAAATACTGCAAATGCTTACTTTCCTTGAATGTGTTGTGTTGTCAACGAATTTCTCCTCGAATTCAAAAAATCACTCAAGACATCGATAGATGTCGAGCTGATACAAGAATAATGCTTGTAGTCTAATTTTACTGAGTTCCGAGTCCCTGACACCAAGCCGGAAAGACTAAGGGTTAAGTTTGTGCTTGCTTAGTTGAACCCAATTTAAATTTTCCTTTGTGCTAAGTTTTTGCACACAAACAAAAACAACAACAATATCGTTTATTTCCACTTTTATCTTCGTAATACACTATAAGTCAATTTAATGTTAAAGTAAATAGTTGTTGAACACCCGAAATAACTGAAAAACAACAACAAACTTACAGTTGAGACTTATATACATAACTTTGCTTTGCTTTACATTTTTTTTGACAAAAGTTTAAAATGGTTGATTTAAATTTAAGTTGGAGACTAGTTTTGAAAAAAACTGTTTTATCTGCGTGGGCGAGTACGCTGAACAAATGGGTTTAATCAACAAAAGTT
>JAOBRG010373459.1:0-11639 GCA_027574985.1 Umimayanthus nakama
GAAACTCACCTTTCAAGTAGCAAAACTCTTCTTCTCAGTGCAGTGATGGAAAACTAGTTTGTCGACCACAGCTCGCTTACTTACTTACTTACTTACTTACACACCCGATGACATAGTGTCGAAAGGCCCCATAAGGCCTTTCGTCACAAAAATTCACAAACATACTGAATTTGCATTACCGAGTTTGTATATTTACACTTGAGCAGAAACATATGACGACATGCTTTTTGTTTGAGGAGATTAATGATCAAATGATTGTATTCAGAACAAAATATCTGCACCAACCTACCTCGTTCACCAAAAACTCTGCAACTTCTGGCTTGATCAAGTGATTATTTGTTTGTGGCTTTGAATTTTCGTCTTTCAACTCCTCATTTGAAAGGAAGGATTCATCGAGAATATCTTGATACTCCTTCGCTGCTTTTTCAAACCTGTTCCAAATTTATAAGGTATGGTGAACCACTATTCAATTATCAATTTTAATCATACAATACCAATTTGAAATAACCTGTCATCAGTTAAACATTCTTCTGAGGTCTTGACACAAAAAAAAAATTCAAAAAGAAACGTTTGAGTTTTCATCATGATACTATTTAGATAACTCTCTTTCGTTCAAGTTACATGTACTAAAATAAAATAAAATCTTGTTTGTTATTTTGTTCTCTCACTTACCATCCCTTGGTTTTAGATACCGTTCCATTCATCCAGGAGAACTTCTGACCACAAACAGTGTGGGCCCACGTCATCAATCCGGTCACTGCTTCTGCACTTTTCAGCTGGCACAAGGCCTTGGCCACTAACCCAACAGCATGTACGAACTCTCGTCCCTGCAATTGTTACCAACAAGAAGATGTATCAATGTACATTAGACTAGAAAAACGGGTGATATTCTGTATACCAAGTGTGGTGCAATTGTTCATTGTTTTAAAGCGACAGTACGTTATTGCGTTCTTTGTGACGCAACTCAGGGCTCATTTTCTTGAGGGCTCACGTTGTATATCAAACATAACCCAGAACACAGCTTAAATGTCGGAACTGAATTTTCTCCAACTTTTATCTAGCCACATACTGGACTTTATCATTATCTTATTTTCCATGAATTACCTCGCATTACGCTGTGCTGTGTTGTGTAAGGCTGTGTTATAATGAATGCACTGCATAGCAACGCGTTGCATGGTTTTGTAAGGCGAAGAATTAATTACTTTTACTTTCAAACATTTTATATTCTTAAACTTTGAGTCACGTAATAAGGACAGACGCAATGGGAGCTTAGCCTCTTAGAAGCCGTTGGCTGCTTAACACGTTCCCTTGCGTTACTGAAAATTGCATTTTGGAATAATACAAGTATTGGATTTTTAAAAGCATAGGCCAAATAAAATTGAGCTTGAAGCTGAATAGCCCTAAGTGGATGGCATGATCTGACATTAGTTTGCAAATTTACTTCACTTCCTGTGTGAAACAAGTTTAAGTCATTCTGATAGCGGTTCGTACAATTTCTCATTAAAAAAATTGATTCCAAACTCGACCGAAAATATTCCAACAAAACAGTGCCTTCTCTACTTCTGTTACTGTTGTCTACAACCATTCTTTCCATTTCAGTTTAGCCTCATCAAAACTTTTATCTAACAAAACTGTTTAAAAAATATTACTTTGAATAGTTTCTGACAAGTTCAAACGATGGTCTTCAAAACAACTGTTCTAAAAGAACGATGAGCATTTTCCATATCAATCTAATCGATAAGTTTCAGTTTTGTTTAGCTCTGTGTACAAAAGATTTCGCTTAAGATACCTGAGTGTTCTTGGTAGCCTGCAAATCATGCAGGGTTTGGAAGCCGTGCCACACCGTCATAGCCGGGGTCCCATTAGTAACACCTATCTCCATCACTAGTTCACGGATCCTTGTCAGCCACTCCTGACATGTGCCACGGTTGGTGCGAAAGAAGATCTTTACAGACTACAGAAAAAGAAAAGCACGAGAAAAAAAATTACGGAAGAAGTTACACTGCAAGTAGAACTTACTACTACAGTCAGCACACACTTAATTCTGGACCCAAATGAAGATATCACAGGGTTCATACGGATATTGGGAAATAAAATTCAATAACTTTTCCATGACTTTTTCATGACCAATTTAAATTTTCCATGACTCTGAAATGCAAAACACCAAGAATTTTTGGGACATATTTTTGCTTGACAACTAGGGCAACTTTTCCAGTTTTCAAATAGCACGAAATCTTAGTACCAAAAATTGAAATTCCATGACTTTTCCATGACCTCGGCCATTTTCCCTAAAACCCACGACTTTTCCAGGCTTGGAAAATGACTTTTCAAACTCTATGACTTTTCATGACCGTATGAACCCTGTATCATGTGCCTTCGGTATACCTTGTACTTTTGGTCACATATTAAGAAGCAAGAGCAAGAGCACAGAAATGCGTTTAATATCACTACAAAACTGAGAAAATAGTTAATTTTTCTAGATATCATTTTGTAGATATCACTATCCCCCAATGGGACTCAATGCACGAAACCTTACATATTTTGAATTCTTTCAATCACAAGCGAATTTTGTTTTGACGGTATTTATAACTCAGTGCATTTAAAACTCTGCACACTCGATAATGGCGGGATGACACCGTCGAAACTTCACGTTTTTAGCTTTATACTCACAATGTTTTTTTCTTATAAGCTTCGAATTCAGGTTATTGCTCGTGGGAACTGAAGCGTAGTTCAAAGGAGGTCTATTAAGAAGATGCTTATTTGAGACAGTGTGTTTTACAAAACATATTGTGTGGCGGTTCACCTATTGGTGACAGTGAACAACTGTACCTGTCTGTGGCCTGCTATGTTTACAGAACTAGTAAAAACCAAACCACAGGTCGAACCTGAGTTCTAAACCAGGCCTTACTGTTGTGTGTCCAGGAGTAAGACGCTTTACAAGGCCTTTTACAGTTGCCTCAGCTAAGCAAGCGAGTTCTAGTTTCTGCTTATGAACTAGGGTCCTGTAGACGAAGAATGGTACACTCTCAACCGCTTAACAAGCCACTTGGCTCAAGAAAGAATTAACTTTTTTTAGAAACAACTGGAGTAGTTGGTTAACTTTCAAGGTTTCTGGAAATTATCTCAACCCTCCCTCCCTTAGTTTAGGGCACTTGGAGCTGGGTAGGGGGTTGTGCGGTTTCCCAGAAACCAGGACTGGTCTAATTTTGCTAGCTGCTTATTATCACCAAAATCAGTAAGTGCGCGCTTTCTAAACAAGGAAGATTGTTCAAACCTTTGGAGGAGAAGGAAGACCAACAGCACACCCTTCAAAGGCATTGTACATCAGCTTCTCAAGGTCTTCCACAAAACGCAGCAGGAGAACAGAACGTAATGGGCTCACATACATCTTGGGACCAAGGGCTGCGGGAAATGGTTCAAAATTTAATCTCTTGCTCGTTAACCTAATTTTCTAATAATTCTGATCTGTTTGGAGAAATTACGTTACCCGGCGACATTTTGTCCCTCAACGAAGTTTTGAGACATCACCTCCACACAAAAATGGCCATCGGCCCATGACACAGAACTATCGCCAAAACCTGACAAGAGTGGCTTGACCCGAACAAAGGACTAACCACAGCCCCCTTTATCACCACACTAAAAACGTTGTTCGTCTTGAACGGTTTCAATGCCTTTAAAAGCTAAGGAATTATGTAATCGCACTAGAGCAACTAATTTGTAGCTAAGTCTTACCCGAGCAATCATCCTCCTTGTTAGAAGCTGAATCACTTGCCAGCTTGATTTTAATACCTTGATTACGAGCATCTGGATTTTTGGCCTCAACAGCGTACTTCTTTAGGATTCCTTCAAACAAGAGTATCACACATTTCTTGGGATAAGCACAATTCTTTAGAAGTTAGACAGTACTACAAAGCTGAAACACTATGAAGGGATTGCTGGTTTGATAACAAAGAACATCAGTCAGAAAGTAACGCCCTAATTTTTAGACATGTGCTTTACGTTTGGATGTAGCTGGCCACACCAAATACTCAGACAAAGCAAAAAATTATGTTTCACTGATTCAAGATCAGAAAACTTGATTGTTGATTAAGAAAATTAAAGACACAATGTTGAAAGGTTACAAAATTAACAAGTCTACTGTCAAGTTACAATCGTTCCATACTTCTTAATTAGTACACTCCAAATGAAAAGGTTTAAGGTTAAATACAAAGCTGCTGTGATTGGCACAAAATGTTGGTCTTACAACTGATCGAATCTACTTCTAAACACATTACAGAACCTATTGCAAAGTTAAGTTTGATAGTAAGTAAAAAAGCAACAGTTTCAGAGCACATTTTTGTACCTTCGATAACTTGGAAAGTTTCCTGTGCTCTCCCCAAGGGTGTTCGCAGACGAGCCAGAACACAGAACTGCGCTGCTTCCCAGGTGACCCAAAACCATAGCAGAGCCTCACACCTGTTAAACTGATGTAAACATTGCATGATGAATTACTGGGACTCTTTTCGCAAACAGCACCTAAACTTCAGCAATAGATTTAAGTCAATTTGACTTGTTTTACAAAGCGAAGACTAATTCACCTGAATTAATGATGAACCTCAATATTTTACACCAACAAGAACAAGCAGTTAAGCTGCAACTTGAAAACAGATAAAGAATATCCACTTACGTGTGCCAGCTCAGATGGTAAGTACTTGTTGGGTCGGTTGCAAGTATGAAACAGTCTCAACAGCCAGTCATTCTTGATATCTTTCCTGAAATTCATGATAAAACACGATGAAATGTAACACTTTTTTGAAAACACTTCGAGCGATTTGTTCAACCATTAGCATTTAATTTCTAATTTTTTCAAGTTTTGTCGTGCAATATACTCGTCCTTTCACAGATAACTTCAGAAAAGGGTCTCCAATAGGATCTGTGAACTATGCCATCTTGACTTCAGACTGTGCTTGGCCAGCAAACTTTAGTTTTGTTTGTAAGTATACAACATTTCTATCAGCTCTGAATTGAAACTTTTCGTTACTTAGTTTTGGAATACAAGTCTAAAGTTTGGTTGTCGCAGTTTTTTAATCATATATAGGCCCTTAATTCGCGACCGTTTTTTTTGTTTTGCCTCTAATCCTGCAATAGCCCATGCCATGTACCTTGCCTTCAAGTATTGCTTCATATGAAGAAACGCGAAAACTGAGTTGAACAGGCTCAAAAGAATGCTTGACACAAACTCATTTAAAGCTTGTTCTCTTAACAAATTCCACTGAAAGTTTTCTGTGTAAATGTTCTACTCACCCTGGCGGCACTCCATATAGAATGAAGTTCATGATGACTTGGAAGTTGTTGGAGTGGAAAGAGCCGGTCGGCGGTTTGATCATGTGACTCTTCCTAACCCACCACATGTCTTTACAGCTGGTTGTCATTGGGCGCCCTGCGGCTTTGCTTTCTTTCTGAACTCCCTGACTTTGCAGAAGATGTCTTGTTGCAAAACTACAAACATAGTTACTAATAGATTAAAATCTAGAGTACATTTCTTTAAGATTCGTAATACAAACTACTTTGTCCTAAAGATATTTTGGGTGGTGAACGAGCTCAAGCTTTACCATACCTTTGCAAATTAGACATTTTTGTAGCGATCACCCCCGTCATGTCCAGATTCCCCCTCTCCCTTCCCCCCTCCGCACACACACAAACACACACACAACCTCCCGACATTGCATAAACAAGTTGAAAGGCATTTGCACTTCATCTTGGGAATTCGGAATGTATGAACAGTCATTTTATTCTAACAACCTACGGACGTTTTCTGTTTTGTTACTGTGGTAATATTCAAATATACTCACTTTGTCACGGTTTCCGTTGGTAAAGACTTTATGAGCTCCAAAAAGCTATTCCTCACAGTTTCACTTCTGTCACTGAGCCTGACAACACAGTCTCGTAAACACCTGCAAAAGACAAGATCTCTGCAATTATTTTTCTATCATTTCAAGTCACCAGAAAATTTGCTTTCTGTCCGTGTGTTCATTCATAATCCAATGTGTGCGGTTTGAGTACTTGAATCTTAAAATTCACTACTTGTTGTAATCGAGTTATTGAGTTCACTTATTAAGTACTCCATCTGTTTAAAATGTTCTGCAGCTGGTACTGGATCCACTGGAGCTGAAACCAATTGTGGAAAACAATTCAATTTGAATATTTTTCTATATATCAGTTTTCAATTTAGTATGTGTTGTCTTCTGTACAATTCAAAAACGGATGATGCCAAGAATTCACTCAACCTAAGAAAGTTGTCTTTATTGTTCAAAAGAAATTGTAGAGTTATAACAGTTAACAAGAAGGGGATTCTTCCAGTTAACCTGAAAGATTAGTATCAATCAAAACAACAAAGTCACATACATTCAAAGTGGCGATCGAGAAAGATGTACCGTAATACACTAAAATTGCACGAGTGATACACAAGGTAGAAGAACTTCACTTATCCAGATAACTTTGCTGGATTTGGTTGACGTAGAAACAATCAAGTCTTTAGAGGTCACTGATTTAAAGCATTGAACTGCATTACAAAACTACCACTTTGGAAAAATGTTCTTTGGAAACGAAGTTTGTATAAAATCTCAAAAACACGCCAATGTCTGATAGGGGGGATGGTAAAGAGTACGGGCAGACGAAAGAATGAGAAAACGATTAGCATATGTAGCAATCTAGTTTGTCTCCAGTAAAAAGCACAACAAACCCATGTCGAAAGTTGGCACATGACTTACTCTGTAAGGCAATCATTGGACAGGAGCCCAAGGTTTACCAGGATCTGTAAACACTGGCATACATCAAGCACGGTACTTGTGTTTTGATAGAAAGCTGTTGGATTAACAGCCAGTTGAACAGTTAAAGTGATTCTACTAACTGATTGAGTTCTTGTTATGATTCTTAAGCTATTTGAGCATTGGCAGACTAGCCACAAGTCGACCCGCTAATTTTGTTGTTAATGACACGATATATTGGCACAACAACAAAATAAAAAAGACAAAAAACCTCAAAAATAAACTGAACAAACCGAGCGCCGAAGGCACCAGACGCCCCGAAATCGAAAAAAAAATTGTGCAAAGGACTTTGCAAAAGTCTAGAGAGTTAGGTGCATTCTCAAAGAGCTACGTGTCATTAGATAACTTCGCACGACCGGCAAAGCTACGGTCTTACATGCTGAACCGCTTCATTTTCCAGAAGCCTGAAAATCGGGGTTTTTGATCGAGTTTTGGTGTACGGTCGTGAAATGGGAGATCGAGGCGATGAAGAAGTTGCTAGGTCAGGGAAAAAGAAAATGGGGAGATAAGCCTCTCAAAACCCAGTTTTTCGGACTTCTGGCGAAGGAAGGGCTGTTTTGCGGTCTTATAGCATAAGGTCCAAAACTTGGGAATGATAAAAATAAAATCAATGTATTTTAGTTATTAAAAAATTGATTTTTTATTGTTTCCTTGTTTGAATGCGTGTTTAGATATTTTTTCTTTTAAATTTGAGTCATAAACTTCCAATACTGTATGTTAATAAATGATTAATATACTCGATCAATAAAAAGTTGATTATACTTCACAAGCCTACTTTACCTTCTAGTAGCTTCCCAACCACTCCCAAACTGTAGCCTTACATTATTATAGTCAAGTAAAAAAGCTTCGAAGTGGTAAAACAAAGCAACTGATTGATTGAATGATTAATAAACTGATAAGTGTGACTTACTGAGAGGCAACAAGTCCAGTGCCAGTGAATCGAAGTTGTAATACTCTGCAACCGTTAACAAGGCATCTATGGTCTGACAGTGATCGAGAACTTCAACGAGCCACACAAAACAGAGTCTCCTACAGCAATAAATGACAAGTATAAAGTTTAGAAATAAAGAACACTCAACTTGGAAATAAATACACGTACAAGGTTCGTAGAACTGGCAAATCACAAAACTTAAGACCTTGTCAAGACTTTTTAAGACCCCAAATTGGAAAACTTAAAACCTAATTTGTCTTCAGTTTAGAACTAAGCAATACAAGCCAACTTGTAAAACTTTTACCTCCTACTCTACAATGCAACGGCATGTCTTGGTACAAAACAAGAAAAGCAAACATGCACACCATCTTCAAACCATTACACGAGAAGACATTTTATTTTACTTGGGACGAAAGCATCGAGTAAATGTTTTGGATCCATTTTTTCGGTCGCAAATCTGCATGTACTTGGTATGTGCAAACATGGCGAATTTTGCAGCTTTGAACAGCTAATAGAACAAGTTTACAGTATAGGTCAACAAAGACATTTCGGAAAGTTTTTAAAACTGCTAGTACTTCGCTTTCGTGAAACTTTGCTTACGGCACAAAATCAATCCTTAAATAGAACTATATTGTTGATCCGGTCACTTAAATGGTTTGATTACGTCGGAAATTCGAACAAGTTTGACTTCGAGAAACATGAGTGACCTGCAAGTGTGCACAGAGAACAATTGACAGCCACATGCGCTCAAGTCGACAACTTTAGAAGAAAATGGTCTCTCGAAAGGTATTTTTTCATTTTAAAACTGAGTATCAAAATCTCGGCTATCAAATTCAAATTCGACTACAGTTTTTATTGAAATACAGGTGAGGATTTGAACGGAAATGCAAGATTTGAAAACACTCATAACTTTACTGTCACTGTGTGTGTTTTTTTGTTCTACTGCCGTGCTGAGGACTTCAAACTAGAACTTGTGACTCGTTGTACCACGAGTAACAAGACTTTTTAAGATGCCGTAGTGACCCTAATGTATCTGTAAAAACAACTTCTGATGGTAAAACAGTTCTGAAGATAAAACTTAATATGATTTACATGTTCTGGTTTGTTGACCATATTTTCATCACGTAAAGAAGTATGGAATTGGGCTTAAAATTGGGCCATTTCTTTTAATGTGATACCGAACTCGGCTTAGAAATGCTGTATTTTCTAAAACCAAACTAACAGCTCAAACATGACTGACAAATCACAACTTGTAAACCCTGCTTTTAAGAATAATGTGAATTTCTTTTCAGCTAAAGAAATATTTTCAAATCCAGTTTACATTTACCCACTTTAACAGCCATCAACTGGGTCTACAAAATTTGTTACTTAATATGCAATTTCTTGAATAAATTGAGGGTTTTTATGTTTAGTCGGTTTCCATTAAAACACCCGAAAAAAACAACCTTCCAGAACAAACCGTAGAACTGCTTTAGTACCATAAGTGGAGAAGTAAGATCATTAAGCCCACAAGGAAAAAGAAAATGAGTTTACTTGTCCAAATGGATAACGTTTGCAAACTGCTGTGTCTTATATGTGAAATCTCCAGCTTGGTTCACACTTGTGAGATAGACATGAGCATAAGGATCAAGACAAATTCAGATTTTAGTCAGGTCTTCTTTCCTATTTATGGTGGTAGGTGAATACCGTGTTTCCTTGAATAAACGCGCACCTGAGAGCCAAAATGTTAATGAGCGCCGAACCCTGTAAGTTTTTAAGCTTGAAAAGCAGATAAAAAAATCCACAACATCGAATTTATCTGATTTATTACACCTTTACAAGCGCAACAAATGATAGTTTTGAAACTGTAAAGCTTGATTGGTACAGCCAGATGAAGATCTGTTTCATTTTTTTCTTCTTTTGAAGTTAAGTTATGGTAAGTTGTTTAAAAATTAAATACCATTTTAAATAAATACCGCCCTCGAATAAACTCACTCAAATCACGAAAAATTTAACGAACGCCTCGGCGTTCATTCGAGGAAATAAGGTAGGTAAGTAAACAAGTATCCGTAGAACTCCAAAAGTGACGATCCCCGACAGTAACAACCCACCAAAAGTAACACCAATTAGCTACGTGTTGTAAATAAGCAGATATTTAGATAAGTACCCACACCAATTTTAACCTTGCAAAATTTCACCCATTCGAAGGGTTTCTAGTTGTTCAGTTTTTACCATTAAGTTTTGCCCTCATTAAACAAAGTTATTTTTATCATTCTTGTTCTTGTTATTACAAAGGAATTCAGAGTGTACCATGAGATAGAACAAGCTCCAATCAGAGCTTCTTTGTTTTTTCTTTATAACTTTAACTAATTATTTTTATACTTGTTGCACAAAAGTGGAGCAGTCTTGAGGAATCAGTTTCTTAACAAACCTGGAATCATCGGAAGTGCTGTTGTTTTTCATGACCTTTGACAAGAGTTTAAAGATGGTCAGAATGTCACCGTTACTGGACCCTTCAGTGATCTTGAGTGAGCCACCAGAAGAAGAACTGCTTGGGAGAAAATGATGCTGCCTGGAAACAAAAATGATTGGTACTACAGTCAATAGTTTCCTAACACACAACTTCCTAAATCGGTTGCTCTATAGTTCTGGTATAACAGCTGTAGTATGAAGTAGATGAGAGTATGTGCTTCCTCCTGAAATCTCGTCTACACCTGAAGCTAATCTATCAAGGTATCAAGGGGTAGTGCTGATCAACTAATCTATTAAGGGGTAAAGCTGATAAACTAAAAAAATACTCAAGGTATGTTAAAGGAACTCTATAGGTATGTTTACACATTTAGCCTTTTTGTGTACAGGTAGGTAGTTTTTAATTTTGACGGTTATAACGACAACATGGTGATGACGATGATGATGGTGACCAGAACGATGATGATGACGATGGCAAACTTTATGGTGACTGGACTGATGATGGTGATGGTACTGATGATGGTGATGGTACTTATGATGGTGGTGGTACTGATGATGGTGGTGGTACTGATGATGGTGATGGTACTGATGAATGATGGTGATGGTACTGATAATGGTGATGGTACTGATGATGGTACTGATGATGGTGATGGTACTGATGATGGTGATGGTACTGACGATGGTGATGGTACTGATATGGTGACAGCAATGATGATAGCATTGTGAAACTGATAATAACGAGTTACAATGGTGGTGTTGATGGTGACAGAATGGTTACACTGGTGATGGTGATGATCATGACGATGATGACAACGAGTTTATATCACATTATCTCGGCAACATCCATCAAAAATCAAGATTCATTTCAGAAAAATTCTTACCTCTGGGAATGAGTGTACAGAGTATGTAGTATTGTATACTGAATGGACGGGAAACAAGCAGCAACGTCCCAGTCACACGGACTAAGCACTTGGGTCAGCAGCTCAAAAGGGGTGGGTGACAACTTCCAAAGCTACATAGTGGAAGGAAAAGTACATAGCAATTCAGATGCAAGCGTAGTTCAGTTATTTCTTGCATATTGCAGCAACTAGGTGTTGCGAGTTAAACTTAAAATAAGCAACCACACAATAGTTCATTTGGGAGCTCCAAAAAACTTTGAACATCCATGGTACTAAATGGACTGCACAGTGTGAGTTCTTTGCATTTTTCGAAGAGTGACTTCAATTTGTAAACAACTCAACCAAAGGCATGAAAATATCAAACCACCACTGTCTTCAAAACCACAAAACCAGCACGATATCATGAAGCAGAGAATGGATTCATGTTTTATGGCATGTCACAATTTGTCACATCTCAAAATTTTCAAAATGTCACAGAGAAGGCTCAATTGTCACAGGTTTTTTGGTACTTTTTCCATGTTTATGTCACATCAACTTCGCTTTTGTTACACTACA
>JAOBRG010373481.1:0-11638 GCA_027574985.1 Umimayanthus nakama
GGACTGTCCAGCACAGTTGAGTGAGGGACAGAGAGAGAACTCACTAATTTTTAATGCTTCAACACGAGCACACTCGCCAGCACTTAAAAAATTTTTAAACATTATTAGTTATTAAGGAAACTGGACACCTTGAGCTGTGTTTTTAACTATCACTCTGTATCTCGTTCGATATACATCGAAGACCCCTAAACTTATATATACCGGAAAGCTTATGAAATTCTCTGAATAAACTTTTTTTTTTTATTTTTTTTTTTAAATCGTGTTTGTTATTGGAAATCGGCGCGTTGCTTTTTAGCCAAAGTTTACCTCAGGAAACCCCAAGTCGCTCAATTTTCACTTTCCGCTATCGTTTGCCACCTTGCCGACTTCAGCAAAGTGTGTATACTAATGATACGTGTTGGCGATTTTTATTTTTTCAAGTCAGTAGTCTTTTATTATTAGCTTTATAAAACTGCAAGATGTTTTGTAGAGAAGCGAACAAAATAAAACAATAATCTGCAAGCAACTAGTTACCTCGCCGACAAGGTTTGAATCTGTGGCTATTGTTCTGTCGTTGTGCTAAATTTTGTGTCAATAGAACAAAAAAATGTTTTAGTTGTGACTGTTTGTATGACTGTACTTTGAGCAAAAGTTTGTTTTGAGAAAAGAGCGTTTGAAAAAAAATCCCGGTCCTAGCGATTTTTGATTTAAATCGTTTTTAATTTTCTGCATGCATGTGAAGAAAATTCCCGATTTGCAGCATACACAACTGCCATGTTTGGATCATAAAAAATGATTGGTAAAGAACTTTACAATTCCCCACGAAGGTTTTTATCTTCACCTCTTGTTTTATAAACTTGCCAAATTTGACGGCATGAAATTAAAAATTGAGGGAGCATTGATCCTTTGCAGTTTCGTAGTTTTAGCCAAAACATGTCTCGAGACTTCCGGTAACAACGTTCGTTCGTCGTATCTCGCAAACTACTGAATGTATTGAAAAAAAACCCCAATTTTTGGTAGAAGTTCATTTAATGTAACTTTATGTTCTGCGAAAATCTTATTTTTGAAGTCTTGGTCCGTTCCAACCTGAGCGGTAACCTTAGTATTTCCTGCAGTCTGTGATATTGATACTTTGCTGGGAAAAAGATTTTTGATCGTTATACCGCGAATATGGTTATACCGAATATCGTTTTACCGGGGTTCTACTGTACTGGCGTCATTATCCAAGTACTAATGTTATAAGTGATATATTTAAGAAAACAAAATACTTTCCTTTCCCTTCCTTTCCTGTTTCCCCCTCTCTGGAAGGCCTGATACTCAGGTTATATTATAAATTGAGGAATCATGGTTTGTTTTCACAACCTGCTCTATAACATTCGCTAAAGTAAAGTCTGTAAAGGTATATCTTAATTTCCTTCAAAGAAAAAAAAGTCATTCTTATGAGAGGAGATTTCGATAATTTGACAAATATATATTCAATGTTCACATGTTGGTCTAGCGTATAGCATGCCGCGATAGTTTAAAAAGTAAAGCAGTCGAGAAAGTTTAATGTGCAGAAATGATTTTCTTTCAGTTCTTGAAAAAGTGTCTGCTTCGTTAAAGACTTGTTTACACTTGAAACGCAACTACAGACGTGCACGAAAACGGAAGAATAAAAACAAACAAATGTAAATGGAAGTGCCACAGACGGGATTATTTCTTTTGCTTTAGGCCTTGTGTCCGTCTTTAGATAAAGTGTAACAGGACTTGATAGGTTTCTCCCAATGCGAAAGTAACTCATTCAAAAGACAAACAGATATAAGGCATTCAGTTGATGATTGTGACCAGTTTTATTACCTTCTTCCTTACAATGGTAGGTTAGAAAACGAATACAACTAAAACCTGTAACTCTAGTTACAGTTCCTGAAGCACGTTCTCGACAGAGATACGGAGTATATTGCAAAACGTTGTTTTTCACCCTTTAATCTTAAGCCCATCACACACTAGCCGATTTTTTGTCGGGAGACCTCCGATTTTTTATCGCCGACAAAAAATCGGCTAGTGTGGGGTACTTCCCAACAAGCCACAATAAAATCGGGTGTTGTCGGGAGAAGTTTAAACATGTTTGATTTTCAGACGTCCTACTGTATCTTGTCGGCTAGTGTGTGGTGGTCCCCGACAATTTGTCGGCGACAAAAATATGCTTTAACCAACGGAAAAGGGCTATTTCCATCACGTGGTATTTACTGCCAGGATCAAACCTGGCGGAACAGCAGGAACGTATTAACTCTACAAAAGATCGGCGACAAAAAATCGGCTAGTGTGTGATGAGCCAAGATACCAGACAAATTTGTATCCGACAAAAAATCGGGAGTTTCTCGACAAAAAATCGGCTAGTGTGTGATGGGCTTTAATTTATCAAGTTTTACTGGCTGCAATTAAGGCAGTTACGTTATGTTCAGCTTAATTATTACCGGAATCCTAGTTAATGTCCCTAAAAGCATTTTTGTGCTTCTCGCTACCAACACATTCAGAGGTTACACACTTTGGATGCGAAAATCAAAGGTTCCTTTACTCTTTGCACGGCTTAACGCCCTGCTCATCCTGGGGGCGATCGACCTCCTCTATCATAAGCCTGCTGTGGGAGTTAAATCCAGTGACGGTATATCCCAACTCGCCACACTTATGATCCAGGTTCAGCGCCACATTCACTTCCCCCGCGGGAATGCCTCCACAGTATCCCTCTATCTCACCAACGCGATGAATATTATTGACTACACTCTGGTGGACGATCCCGTCGATAGGAAAGGGCTTGCATTCTTCGCCGTTGAAGGTGATGAACCACCGAGCACATTTTTTATCGGTCATCTGTCTCAAGGCACCGTTCCAGGCTACGCGCAGGTGACTTCTCTGTCTGAATTTCTCAAACATGCAGCTCTAAGTGTTTTAAACAAGTAGAACATAATGTTTGTTTTTTAAAATCACATGTTATAGAAATATAGAATATCAACTGACATCCATGATTTCCCAAATGATTGCACACAATTAATTAAGCCTTTCCACATAAGTGGCGATGGTTTAGTTAGGTTTAAAACATTAATCATAATAAATGTACTAGTGTGAGGGGGCACTCAAGGGAAATTTTGGGGGTCATGCAAATTTTCAGAGATAATTAAAAAACCACCGCCCGGCCCCCATACCCATCGAAAATGAATAGTCCCTTATATTCAGTGATATTAAAAACAAAGGATAAACCATTACTGTCGTCAACGTATACGCATCAAACAAGGATAACCCCCATTTCTTCAAGGCATTTTTTGATCACCCTTTCGATTTTAAATGCAAAGAAATCGTAATTGGCAGGGATTTTAATTTGACAAAGACCAAAGTTTTTGCTTACAGAAAACGCATTTTCAATCTCCTGATTTCTTAAAGCAGTTCAAGAATGAATTTTTTGCTCATTTCGATCTCACATAATTGCCGATAGTACTGCACCGGATTCACGAAGGTATAACTGACGACAAAAGAAACTTGAAGTACCTTGTAGGCTAAGATTCTTTCTCTGTTAGTCAATGTTTGATATGCAACATAATGAATCCCAATATTTTGCCTGGATTTAAAACAGACCACTTAATGGTTACAATAGAAGTGTCTTTACATCAAAACAAAACAGAATCGTCCTTTATCGCAAAAAGTTGTAAACATTATGGCTTTGGCGAGTCCCTCCTTTACTGGATAAGCATGTTATCTTGCAGCACAGAGAGTTGTAATCTAAACAAGGGACGGTCGAACAGAAACCTTGACCTTCAGAGAGGCAGAAGCCAGGGATGCCCTTTCTCACCTTATCTGTTTGCACTTTCAGTAGAAATATTAGCCGACTCCTTGAGAAAAAATCAGATTGTTACAATCAAATATGTCAATATGCTGACGGTATCACTCTCAACTTAGACAGCATCGAAGAAATTACTGTTAGTTCCATCACTACAGTTTAAACAAAACTTTGGCAATGTGTCGAGCCTCAGGCTAACACAAGAAAAACAGAAACACTCAGGATTGAATTAAAACAAAAATAAGGCTTTGCCCCGAAAAACTTTTGAAATTGTTACGAGACAACTTTTGAGGCATGGCTGTCAGTAACTACAGAAAGAAATTGAAAAAATACATTATGAGGAAAAATAACACAGACAAAATTAGACGCTCATTTATAATAAACTTACTACTATCACACCACTCTGTTGATTGCTGTTGATATTTTTCCAAACGCATTGTTTCCAGTTTTGTCTATCATTATAATTGCCTTGCACCTGGAAAAGAAACAACTTAATCGATTAGTATTGGATTTGTTCCGAAGCTATGCATATTTAGCCCACTCAGTATTAGTTTTGTCTCTGTAACGTTTCCGTGACACTAACATAGTTTGAGCTAGACATATACTACCATTCATTTCGCTTGAATTACAATTGTTCATTTTCAAAAGTATGTTGATTTAATTTTATGACTATCACTAAATATTTACTTTTGATATAGCTGCCTGCGTGAACGCCTTAAAAGAAATTCTTGTCATATCCACTTTAGATGTTGTATTCCAGGCAGTATCCAAAATTTAAGCTTAACAAGACAGTCTACTATAATAAGGCTTCATTCACAATCACAGAGTCACTTCATTTTACAATGTTTTATAACAACTAAAAATGATCGCGACAAAAACTTTTACCAAATCTTACGTATCTTTTCGAAAGCGTTGTGACTCACGTTCGAAATGAAACAAAACGTTTGTCAGAAAATATTGTTCTATCGAAAAAGGGGTCCCTTCTGCTTTGGTTTCTATTTATTCATTTATTTTTTTATTTATTTATCAACAATGTTTAACCAGGCAGGTCCAGTTCAGCAAAAGCTAGTTTAAATGGAGGCTTGAAAAATACAAAAACTAATTACAATACCTCACAATACACTACACCACACCACAAGCATTAAAATATTTAGTTATAACAAATATAATAGCAGAAAGTCCAAATAAATTATTATGTGGCCAGATGAGTTCTTAACTCAGATTTAAAAGAGGAAAGTGTATTTTCTTTCCTTATGTAAGCAGGTAAAGTGTTTCACAGTTTTGCCCCGTTACAACGGAAGGATTTCTGGTATTTGGTGGTCCTTGTACGCGGCACTCGAATAAGATCTTTATTCCTAGTGTTATACTTGTGGATGTCTACAACGGCCAGAAACCTATCCAGTGTTAATTAAATAGCGAAAAAGACACCTTAAAATTCAATTTATAACAACGAAAAGGATCGCAAAAAGGACAGCAAGAGCCACAAATTGAGTTTTGTTCATCATTCCTGCAATGACTGCAAGGCAAAAAAGATGGGTTACCGTAGATCTCGACAAAAAATAGACCCCATTAAACAATGGTCAGAGGGAAACAACTACAGAATTAAAGGAAAATAATTGGAATGAGTATTATCCTTAGCTATTCTTCCTGCAAAACAAACTTGTTATATATAGTTTAGCAAAGGAAGTCAGAAAACCCACATTTTTGTCCTCTGGACGGCTTTAAAATCTACTCGTTTCTTTACGATTAAGTAATTTCTTTGTGTTGTTCCTCACACAAAACCGTCAAGTGTCAACATCGAACAGCCCAACACATCAATAGGTACCACAGCTGTATAACAAACAATAACAATTGGTTTTCTTTCGAATTTACTTTTATTAGTTTTTCTACACCTGAGACGATGGACCGGAGCAGCCCACTATACTGACAGACAGCTATTGCTAAACCTACTTTTACAATGATTTACAAAACGTGTAAAACTGTAAAAGATTAATTACAATAATGAAAAAAGAATAATTTCAAATCAACTGACTTTCCAAAACTTCAATTATAGCTATAGCACTTGTTGGGCCATTTCCTCTATGGCGGACTCTCTACTTCTAAATATGTTTTGATACAGAGTAGGTAAGAAACTGGTTGTTTGTAGACAGCAGAGCATAAATATATTTACTAGAATTTGCTTTTTGACAGGGAGAAAGAGAAAAAGAGAGACAGAGAGAGGATAGCGCAATTATGTTTTCCAACAAAAGGTTCCTCGGAATAGTATTTAAGTTTAGTTGATAAAACGAAACAACTAAAGAAAAAATTGCGAAGCAGAATGAATAAAGAAAGTCTAATATTACCGCTGTGGTGTCTATCCCATCTGACACATACAACAAAAACAAGTAGTGTGATATCTATGATTAGTCATTCTGCTTTTTAGCCTCACCTTTTCCTTGATGAAACTTGGTAATGGCAGTTGTTATGCAATGAGAAATCCTCTTTCTGCTATCCTTGTCAACGCTCGCTCGGCAATAGATCTTTTGCTAGTATGGCGTTTGTTTTATACCTTCCCGTATGCAATAAAATTTTATTCCACGTGTTTTGTGCGCGAGTGTCTTAGGGATGGTGTATTGTGCGTGAGTGTTTTAGGGGTGGTGTTTAGGGATGGAAGGGCGCTGCGCCTCCTTTGTTTTTATCAGCGGTCCTTTTGCTTTTACCGGCGCCCCTTGTTTCTCATAGCGGCTTCTTGTTTTTCCAGGGCCTCTATGTTTCTTCGGTTGATTTATTGTCCAAAATATTAATTCTGTGATCGAATGAGTTTGTAACAAACTAGAACGAATCTGCAACTGATACTCATGTCTATCTTGGCGTTGACCGAATCAAAAACAACATGATATCTTTCTGGTCAGCACACGACTTTTACTTACAAACATCTCTAAAAGCAAAAGCAAAGCTCAGCTTTTCATCAAAGCTTCCAACAGAAACAGCAACTAATATTAACCAAACCAACAGAGAAGCCAAGTAAAGGAACACAACAGAAGGCAGACAAAAAATCTGCTGGCCATCGTTCTCAGTTTAACTCATCGTGCCAAAGGGAGTATTCACGTTTGCGTGGTGTAATTTCCATAATGCAGTAACGACCTTGTTCTTGTTCTAAAGTTCTAGAACACAAATGTATGCTTATTTATAAATTTGGCTGTAGAAGAGGACTGATTAGTAATTGTTTTATCTTGGAACAATTCTAAAAATTGTCAAAAAGAAAGTAAGATTAGAAAGTATAGTAGCGTAAAAGATTTTTGAAAGAACCGCGGTTATAACGATGCATCCGACTCAGTGCATAAAAAAGCCACGTACATCTGGAGCATCTATTTACATTTTAAATAACCTACAGTTACCTTCAATGATAGCCTTGCTAGATTTTTCAATTAAAAATACTGAATATTTGTTACTCCTTGTAGACATTATAAAACTATGACTGCATCTCCATGTTTTGGTGTTCACTGGCTTCACCAGTTGCAAAAATAAAAGGGGCCGAGGAGCAACTTTGTGATTGGGGGGGGGGGAGGGGCACCTTTGGTGACTCAATGTTTGGGGAGCACTAGTCACTTTTTCTTACTAACTCTTTATAGTTCTAAAACTTATCGGGGGAGGAGCTGGTGCGTCCTCTGCTCCGCAGTCCCTCGACAAAAGGAACTAGCTTATATTTACTCGGTAACGTTGATTCGCACGTCGGTGAATATTCTGCCACTACTCGCCTCGATTTCAGAAAAAAAATGTTAATTATGACCAGGATTCAACACGTCGTTTGGTTATGCAAATTGCTCTAATTAGAGCACCCTTAATTGTCTGAGTATGACGAGACTGGTTCAGTCACGCCTTGTTATCACGCAAAATCGGATCTAGTCGTGGTTTTAACATCTCGACTTTGTATAAAAATAGACAAACATTCTTCATAGTATGCCTTCTACATTTTCTACCTTTTACAAAATTGTTTTATACCTTTTTCATATAAAACAAAATTTTGTTCCACATGTTTTGTTCGTGAGCGTTTTAGCGATGTTGTCTAGCCAGCCCAAAATAAAGAGGCGCTGCGCCCCTTTGCTTTTTATCAGCGCCAATTCGTTTCTCGAAGCTCCTTCTCGAGTTTTTTGGGGCCTCTATGTCTCTTCGCTGGCCTCCTTTTGACCTTGCCGTTGCGCTCCTATTTTTGTTCTTGTTATTTATTATTTTTTAATTAAAGTATTAAAATAACGTAGTGAAAAGCTGATTCTGCTGCAAAATAACTTCAAAATACAAACAGCTAATGGCATTGGATGACCTCATATGTATAGTTGAATCCTGGTAGCTTGAACTGCCAAGGGAGTTATCGGGGTTTCGAGTTATAGGGATTTTGTAGAGGAAGACCAGAAACACTTAATTAAAGTGGTTTTATGCTTATACTTGTTGTAAGACGTCTATCAATGTGAGAGCATAAAATTGACGGCGAAACAAAACAAAACAAAAGCATGACAACCACAAGTACTATAAAGTAATTGCTCTTCAAAACGTTTAGTCGTAAATCTCACGTCAACATTTGTTGAAAAATGTTCCCACAAATCGACTTCCAGTTATCGAGGGTCAAAGCAAATACTTGAAGGGAAATATCGCTTCGAGTTAGCGGGGTTTCGAGTTATCGGAGTTCGAGTTGTAGGGTTAAAATAACTGTAAAAATACGAGGCAAGTTCGAGGGAAGTTAGTTTTGCGTAGAGTTAGCGGGAATTCGAGTTTCCAGGGGTTGGAATTTTCTGGGTTCAACTGAAAATATAAAAGATAACAACTGAGATTTCATTGTCGGGACTGTTGCGAAATGAAATATAAAACCGGCGTGGATGTTACGAGAACAATAGCGTCGCTTCACGATTTTATATATTCTGATCAAGAAAACACCAGTGTTCCGGGTCATTTTGTCAGCTTTTTGTTACTGGTGACAAACGACGTCTACAACGTTGACGCTTAAGCAGCAAAAACAACGAGATTTATTCGTCTTTTCAAGATGAGGAAATGTGTTCTTCTTCAAGTCGCCCCGCCATGATTGTTTTGATTAAGCATTTTCAACATGCATGCGCATTCCCAAGAGTTTGTAAGTTTCCTGCTTTGACTCCTGCGCAAAAACGGAGAATTTTTCATTCGCAGTGAAAAGTATTCAACGTCTTCAACATGTTGAATGTTTTTCTTTCGTGTGACGGGTGACAAAAAGCTGACAAACTGATGCCACTGCGTACACCGGCGCTTTCGCCTTGAGGAAGCGGTAGCGAATAAAGTTTTACTAAGTGGACCCTAGTGAGCGCCGGGCTTAAGTGCTTCTTGACATTTGTTATGTTGATTTTAAACCAGCTCATGTTTTAAAAAGACCATATGATCACCGCATATGTATGATATGTGCTTTGAGGGCTTCGAGGGTGAATATCACAACACACGGTCCACCAATATCATCATCATGCGCGGCCGATCCCTGACTTATGCGTGGACATCATCAGCATCACCCTTTACCTGGGGTGGAGTATAGGCCATCAGAAAGAAGTTTCCATCGGACACGATTTTGGGCCATCTTTTCCAGCCTGTTGAATTTGTAACTTTTTGCCGCCATCTCTGCTTCAATTCCCCTTCTCCGGGTATGTTTAGGTCTCCCCTGACTTCGCTTCCATGATGGATTCCACTGCAGTGCCTGCTTTGTGATGTTATCCTTAGTCTTCCTCAGTGTGTACCCAATCCATGACCACTTCCTTCAAATGATAACACTCTTCACTGGTTCTTGGCCCGTTCTCTCCTAGAGCTCTTCGTTCCTGATCTTTTCTTTCCACCCAATTCTAAGGATTCCCAGTTGGAAAGCGTTTATTAATAAACACTTGGACTTTTCTTAACATGCTCTTTGACGTCCTCCAATGTTCAGATCCGTAAAGCAAGGCGGATTTAATATTGCTGTTGAACAATTGCAATTTTATCGACGTTGTTATGTCTCGAGACTTCCATATCTTTTGCGAGATGCTAAAAGCTACTCTGGCTTTTCCTATTCTGGCTTTGAAGTCGTCGAAGTTCCTGGAAACCCATGGAAAAGCCCTGAATTCTTTCAGTAAGCCCTGGAAAAAATTACAGAACTTTATTGAATAAATAAATTCTCAAAATGACGTATTTTGGTGATTTCATTACAAGTAACAATCCAGGTTAAAGATTTTTTTATCATTTCAAAACCTAATTTTATGCTACATTTGTAGAAACCACACCTTAGAGTATCGAAACGATATACTTTGGAGCTTATTGTTTTGAAAATTTTTTGAGAACATTATTGTTTTCATTCCAGGTGTCAGGACCTGGAAAACCCTGGATTTTTTAATATTTGAAGATGTAGGAACCCTGAAATTTAACTGACTGCGTTTAGTTTTTTCAGTTTGAAAAACGTAACACATCTCGTCATTACATGTGGCGTTTCATTCTTAACGATTGCGATAAATTTTTCAGGTATGTCATAATGCCGCATTAGTTTCCATAAGGAATCCCTATCGAGGACTGCAGTTTTGCAAGGCAAAATAAATGCTTTCATTACGTTATTCGTTAATCTTTTGTCAGTTTAGTATTTCGAGGTCCTTTTTCGGTGTATCTGCCTCAACCCAAGGAGCTTTCTACGAAGGTTCTCTGCCCAAAGACCAAATTAGGAGCCTCAGTTTCACGGTCCTGCAACCATTGCGTCATCAGGGTTGCCCATATTTGGAATGTTTATAGTTCAGTGTTTGTGTGCTGGGCTTCACGACTTGTCGTTTAGTGTGAGAATCGAGATAAAAATGGATTATTCCTGAGATATTTTAAAGTCCAGGCAAAATCTGTCAAGGTAACTAACTAAACTGTTGTTTTCTAATGTAAACGTTGCGGTAGATCTTATTCAGAAGAAATATAAAAGCGAAATTTTAACCATGAAAACCAAGTAAACAGCTGTGAACGAAGAAATGGAAGTCATGAGACCAACCCCGGAACTGAACTTTTTGGTTTTAGTCTGAAACCATCAGTTGTTTGCTCTTAATACTTTTACCTTGAAGGATGTTAGCGAGAGACATTTGTTTTGGAGATTTTAAAAGGCAATTGCTGAATTACTCGTGACTTTCAGTCTTCACGCGAATTGCAGGTCTACGTAGACGTAGTTCTCACACAGATTTGAAACACGTTTTTACACTTTTTACTTTCGCTCATCGCTTAAGTAATTTTAATCGTACGCAGTAAAATATGCCATCAACTCAATACCAAGATAAAACTTAAACCTTTTAAACAAAGTTTACATGTCATGGATGCGTGCTGAATTTTTTGTTTCGTGGGGAAGTCGTGTCGTTGAGCGGTTTCATTTTTTGCTGCATATCTGGTTTCGTGGAATTGCACAACTGCCGACTTGCAAATGCAATGAAACGAAAGTTAAACTTTCCCTGGTTTCCTTGGGAGAATGCTTTCCTACCATCAACCTATTGAACGACGAAATCACACATGAAATTGCAGAAACCAGTGCTAACTGCAGCAGTGATCAAGTTTAGTTACAGTGTTTTATGAAACTTAAACTAATTATAGTTGTACTGTTTGTTTTTTTTCTGATATGGAAGAACAACAATTACTGTTCCGTAAAGTTGCTAGTTACCCTCTTGAAACAAAATTGTCAACATTCCCTAAGAACAATCTTCCAGGCAGTGGCAAATTAAATAATTAATAAATAACATTTGCAAACAAACATTGAATTGCATGCCAAGAGAAAATGCAAAATAACACACCTTCGATGGCTGAACTTTTTTGCTTTAACCCTATTCCGCCTGGGGGGGGGGGGGGGGGGGTTTTGATGCCCGCGCCAACTTTTAATAG